>WNWK01003493.1:42500-165885 GCA_009830355.1 Cherax destructor | reverse complement strand
AAAACCCCCTTTTTCCCCCTCCCCCCACCACACTTCACCAACTCCTTCCACACCACCCCCACCATCCCGGCCCCCGGCATTCCCCAAAAGGGTTTTTTCCCACTCCATCACCCATTATCCCCAAATTCCCCCAATTCCTTCCCTCACTGTCAAACAACCCCCACCCTCTTCCTTCCCCACCACCCACCCCACCTTCCCACATTCCATTTCACATCCCTCCAGCCCCTTTCCCAAACATTTCCATCATTGCCAACAAATGCTGCATCTGCTTACCTTGATTCATCGTAATTAAATTCTCAATCATTCTTTTGGCTGGTAGACAGCTAGAGCTGCAGGTTCCCCATCATCACATGTAGTCTACATCTGCCTCAGCTTCTGCCAGCTGTCCATTAGTGAACCCAGCTTTAATATGATTTATTGACACAACCTCGCTACCATTTTCCCGACTATCCCTTTTGCCACCGATAGAGGTCATATATATATATATATATATATATATATATATATATATATATATATATATATATATATATATATATATATATATATATATATATTAATATATATATATATATATATATATATATATATATATATATATATATATATATATATATATATATATATATATATATATATATATATATATATCAAAAATCACAAGTAAACAGGTGATATTAAAATTCAAGACAACCACTATGAAAAAATAGATACCATCAATGGATCCGACTCTTCACATGTTCTCGGTAGCTTTCTATCATATTTCTTTTGTTTCCCTTTTTTCTTCTGCACTGATCAAGTCACATAGCTTAAAATTCGATTTAAATTTTTTTAAAAGACTTTTGAATGAACAAGTTTTGCCTAAACTCTTTTACCAAATGACTCCTTGACATGAAGATCGTCCTTTTGTGATTTTATGGAATTATTCTTAAAGAAAATATTGAAATTACTAAATACAGGAGAAAAGAACATTCAAAATATTGAAAAACAAAAATACTCCTTTATCAAGCTATTTCATCAGAATGGCAACATAGTATGTTGGATCATTTATAATAAACTCAGAAGAATTTTAATAATCTCAAAACAAACTACAAAGAAAATTAGATAATTTATTGAAAATAGTGATTGGACAAGCACGCTAATAAAAATTTTTGAAATTAACTTATCAGATGAAATATTAGATAAAAATAAAACTCTTTTGGTTCGGTTTAATTTTTGCAACTTCAAAAAAACTTAATAATGTTGAAATTCAAAATTTTGTAATTTAGAAAACCCTCAGATTTATCAATGATGAAATTAATATATAAGGGGATGGTATATAGCTCAATGTTAAAACAAAATATTCCCAATTGCCTCAAAGATTTTTAAGTCTTATGATTCATTTTTGAATAAAAAATTTGCCTTACTAAAGCAGATAAAATAAATCAATAGTAATTATGAAAGAAACCGATTACCAAGATAAAATGAATAGCCTCTAGATGATTTTGAAACCTATTCTAAACTTGAAAGAATCTTAGAAACTGTTAACAAATTTAATAAACAATAAATTTTTCTATTGAGGGGCAAAGATGAATTAATTAAAAAATTCACTTCCCTAATCCATCTTTACCTTATATGTATGGATTAATTAAAACACAAAACCTGGTAATCCTGTTAGACCAATTATTAGCTCCATAGGTTCAGTTTCTTATAAACTTTCTAAATGGCTTGTTGATATTTTGAGCCCAATTGTTGGAAAAATTTCTAATTTTAATGTTGAAAACAACTTAGATTTAGTTGATAAATTAAGCACCTTGACTGATTTAAATAAATTCAATATGGTTAGTTTTGATGTTACCTCCTTGTTTACAAAAGTTCCAGTTGATGATTTACTAAAGTTCTTATCTGAAGAACTGGTTAATTACGATTTACCATTGCCAGTTCCTACTATCATTAAACTTATTAAACTTTATATTGTTGATGCAAAATTTGTATTTAATGATGAGTTTACACTCAGAAGTTTGGTATGGCAATGTGAAATCCTCTTTCACCTGTTCTTAGTAATTTATATATGGAATTTTTCGAAACAAGATTGCTTAACACAATCCTTCCCAATAGAGCTAAGTGGTATAGATATGTTGATGACATTTTGTGCCTTATGCCTAAGAATGTAGACATAAACCATTTCCTTGTTAAATTAAATAGCTTAGCTCATTCTATAAATTTTACTGTTGAATTTGAAGTAAATAACTCATTGCCTTCCTAGATGTTTTTATTATTAAGGGTAACATTGATTTTAAATTTAAAATTTACAGAAAACCTACAAATAATTGTTCCTATGTACACTATTACTCTTCACATCAAGATAGAGTTAAAGTGTGGGTTTTTCTCTTCTATGTTTTTGAGAGCTTTACGTATTTGTAGTCCAGAGTTCATAGATGAAGAAATCTCTAAAATTTATGAAATAGCTAATGATTTAAAATACCCAAGAAACATAATTGATAAATCTTTTAAAATAGCTAGAAATACTTTTTAGAATCCAAAAGGGACAACCAACCTTATTCAACCAAAAAATATGTTGGTTCTCCTTACCATGAAAACTTGGTTGATATGACTTCTTTTCTTAAGAATTTTAATATCAAAGTTGTATTTAAAAATCTTGATACAGTAAAAAGATTTTTGATAAAAATTCCCCCAAAATGCTGATGGGTGTGTCTATAAGATTCCCTGAAAATATGCGATAAAGTTTATTATGGTCAAACTGGTAAAGTCTTGAACTAAGATTAAAACAACATAAATATAGCATTAGAACTGGACAAGATTCTAATGCTCTATTTATTCATGTAAGAGATTTTAACCATCCAATTGATTTTCAAAAATGCTGAGAAGGTTGTATCAAGCAAGTCCATGGTTGAGAGGAATATAATAGAATCATGTTTCATTAAAAGCAGTTTTGAAAATAATATGAATATTTCTTTTGGTTTATATAAATTGGATTCATTTATAATTAATAAAATTTGGGAAGAATTTAATGATAAATTGGACTAATCTTAATTCTTGGGAAGAGTTTCAGGTCCTTTCTTATGTTCCTCTTCACAGAGTCGTGTGTTGTTACGCTACTGTGAGGTGTTGTCTTTGTTAGTGTGATGTGACTGTGAGGTGTATTCTGCCTCTTTATAAGCCTTCTTCTCACGTTTCCTTTTATAGTTCCTTGATAATGTGAGTAGTCACGAAAGCGCTTGGAATTCTTCTATTTTTTCATAGTGGTTGTCTTGCATATATATATATATATATATATATATATATATATATATATATATATATATATATATATATATATATATATATATATTATCTTTCTTCTTTCTTTCAACACGTCGGCCATTTCCCACCGAGGCAGGGTGGCCCAAAAGAAAAACGAAAGTTTCTCCTTTTACATTTAGTAATATATACAGGAGAAGGGTTACTAGCCCTTGCTCCCGGCATTTTAGTCGCCTCTTACGACACGCATGGCTTACGGAGGAAGAATTCTATTCCACTTCCCCATGGAGATATATATATATATATATATATATATATATATTATATATATATATATATATATATATATATATATATATATATATATATATAAATCAAAGACAGGTCGTGGGACCAGGATGCTGCAGGCATTTCCTCTCTGGATGACGGCATAATAATTATTTTCTCTCGGTTTTCACACAGGAAGACACTTATAATATCCCAGTAATTAACTTTTATAGTGGCCCTGAAGAAGATAAATTATGTAGTATCAAAGTCACTAGCGAAATGGTTATGAAACATGTAGACCGACTGCAGTCTATGGAAAAGAAAGATGGTCGCTCTGAGGTCCATGGTTTTCGTAACAGGTTTACTGTCTAACTTCTTCAGAAACGTGAGTGCCTCACTTGCCCCCTGATGCGAGGTTCTCTTATCCAATTGGAACGAGGTTGTGGCATGTTGCTAAGCTGCTGTACTTGTTGTTCTTCTGAGTCTAACTGAAATTGGCAGCATTATCCCCCTTCAGAGAAGGATGCTGAGGTGAGGAGGGTTGCTGAGGTGAGGGAGGGTTGCTGAGGTGAGGGAGGTTGCTGAGGTGAGGGAGGGTTGCTGAGGTGAGGGAGGGTTGCTGAGGTGAGGGAGGGTTGCTGAGGTAAGGGAGGGCTCCCTGGCCATTTCGTAAATAACATCAGTGACAAATAAATCATCAGCAATGCTTGTCATTGTAATTTACTAATTTTTTAATTGAGAATAAACACGAGTTATAATTAATCTATAGTAATGTTTCCGTAACCGAGCCACTGGTACGTACACAAACACACACACACACACACATACACACACACACACACATGATGTTAGGAAGCATTTATTCAGCCACAGAGTAGTCAGGAAGTGAAATAGTCTAGAGAAAGATATAGTGGAGGCAGGAACCATACATAGTTTTAAGACAAGGTATGATAAAGCTCATGGAGCAGGGAGAGCAGAGACCCAGTAGTGGACAGCGAAGAGGCGGGGCCAGGAGCTGAGTCTCAGCCCCTGCAACCACAATTAGGTGAGTACACACACACACTGAGGACGAATCAGGGGTACCGGAATGTATACCTAGATCGGGACAGAACGCAGGAAGAAAGGAGGCCCGGAGGAGAAGATAAGAAGGCGAAGAGAGAGAGAGAGGAGACAGCGAGATACGGAGGACACCAAGCCCAAGCAGGACAAACACACACACTGGAAGTACCCACGGCGGGCCTCAAATCACAAAAACCCCACGACAACCATACACTTTAACACCACACACACTCATCAGTCCCCTGTCCCCACCCCAGCAACCCAAAACCCACCATCACAGCTACCCCTCACCCCCACCACAAACACCACCCCACCAACCCATACCCCAACCATACAATCCCCCACCCATGCTGCAACCCCTATGGGCACCCTGCCCACACCCCCAACCCACCAATCTCCCCAGGGCCACAGTATTGGAAACAAGGTTGAAGGTTTGGTACACAAACACGGATGGAATTACGAATAAGTATGAAGAGTGGAATTAAAGAATAGGTGAGGTGTCCCCAGACATCATAGCTGTCACAGAAACTAAACTAAATGAGACAGTAACAGATGCAATCTTCCCACAGGGATATCAGATCCTGAGGAAAGATAGAAGGAGCAGGGGGGGGAGAAGGGGTTGCACTGCTTGTAAGGAACCGTTGGAGATTCGAGGAAATGGAATGAATGGAGGTGTGTAGAGAAAGGGACTTCATAGTAGGTACCATCCAGTCTGGGGAGCACAAGATAGTCATTGCAGTGATGTATAATCCACCACAGAACTGCAGGAGGCCAGGCGAAGAATACGATGAGAACAACAGAGCGATAGTGGACACTGGCGGAGGTGGCAAGAAAAGCGCACATGAGCAGAGCGAAGCTACTGGTCATGGGGGATTTCAACTACAGGGAGATCGACTGGGAGAACCAAGAACCACGTGGGGGTCCAGAAACTTGGAGAGCCAAGATGATGGACGTGGTACTGGAAAACCTGATGCACTAACATGTCAGGGACACGACCAGAGTGAGAGGAGAAGATGAACCAGCAAGACTGGACCTTGTATTCACCCTGAACAGCTCAGATATTGAAGACATAACACACGAGAGCCCCCTGGGAGCCAGTGACCATATGGTACTGAGCTTTGAGTACATTGTGGAGCTACAGGTGGAGAGGGAAAACGGTACCGATAGAGACAAACCAGACTTTAAAAGAGGAAACTACACGGGCATGAGGAATTTCCTGCAGGAGGTTCAGTGGGAAAGGGAAATGGAAGGACAGACAATAAATGAAATGATGGAATACGTAGGGGCAAAGTGCAAGGAGGCAGAGGAACGGTTTATACTCAGAGGAAAAAGATTAAGCGGGAAGGCCAGAAAGAGCCCCTGGTTTACCCAAAGGTGCAGGGAGGCAAAGACTCAGAGTGTCAGAGAATGGAAAAGGTACAGAAGGCAAAGAACCCAAGTAAACAAAGAGATTAGTAGAAGAGCTAGTACGGAGGGAGGCCCAGAAACAGTACGAAAACGACATAGCATTGAAAGTTAAGTCCGACCCGAAACTGATGTACAGTAACATCAGAAGGAAGACAACAGTCAAGGACCAGGTGATAAGGCTGAGGAGAGAAGATGGGGAACTCACAAGTAACGATCAAGAGGTATGTGAGGAGCTCAACTTGAGGTTTAAGGAAGTATTCACAGTGGAGGAAGGAAGGCAGCTGGGTAGACAGGACGGGGTTCGTCACCAACAAGGGATGTATCAAGTGCTAGAGGGCATACACACAACTGAGGAGGAGGTGAAGCAGTTACTCAGTGACCTTGATACCTCAAAGGCGATGGGTCCGGACAATATCTCCCCGTTGGTTCTTCGGGAAGGAGCTGAGGTACTGAGTGTGCCACTTACCATAATATTAAACACATCCCTTGAAACTGGGCAGCTACCTGAGGTATGGAAGAAGGCCAACGTAGTCCCCATCTTTAAAAAAGGAGACAGAAAAGAGGCACTAAACTATAGACCGGTGTCACTTACGTGTATAGTGTGCAAAGTCCTGGAGAAATCATCAGGAAAAGAATGGTGGAGCACCTCGAGCTGAACAGGATAATAAACACCAGACAGCACGGATTCAGGGAAGGCAAATCCTGTGTAACAAACCTCCTAGAGTTCTATGATAAAGTAACACAGGTAAGGCAAGAGAGAGAAGGGTGGGTTGATTGCATTTTCTTGGACTGCAGGAAGGCCTTCGACACAGTTCCTCACATGAGATTAGTAAAGAAGTTGGAAGAACAAGCATGTATAACAGGAAGGGCACTGGAATGGATCAGGGAATACCTCACAGGGAGGCAACAACGGGTCATGGTGCGTGATGAGGTATCATAGTGGGCGCCTGTGACGAGCGGTGTACCGCAGGGGTCAGTCCTAGGACCAGTGTTATTCTTGGTATATGTAAATGACATGACGGACGGGATAGACTCAGAAGTGTCTCTGTTCGCAGATGATGTGAAATTAATGAGGAAAATCAAATCGGAAGAGAACCAAGCAGGACTGCAAACAGACCTGGACAAGCTTGACATCTGGTCTAGCAACTGGCTTCTCGAATTCAATCCCACCAAATGCAAAGTCATGAAGATCGGAGAAGGGCAAAGAAGACCGCTGACAGAGTACAGGCTAGGCGGACAAAGGCTACAAACCTCGGCAAGGGAGAAAGACCTTGGGGTGAGTATAACGCCAAGCACGTCTCCGGAGGCACACATCAACCAGATAACTGCGGCATCATATGGGCGACTGGCAAACCTAAGATTAGCGTTCCGTTACCTTAACAAGGAATCGTTCAAGACACTGTACACCGTGTACGTCAGGTCCATACAAGAATATGCAGCACCAGTCTGGAACCCACACCTGGTCAAGCACGTAAAGAAACTGGAGAAAGTGCAAAGGTTTGCGACAAGGTTAGTTCCACAACTCAGGGGTCTGTCCTATGAAGAAAGGTTGAGGGAAATAGGACTAACAACACTGGAGGAAAGAAGGGTCAGAGGAGACATGATAACGACATACAAAATACTGCGGGAAATCGACAAGGTAGATAGTGACAGGATGTTCCAGAGAGGGAACACAGAAACAAGGGGACACAACTGGAAGCTGAAGACTCAGATGAGTCAAAGGGATGTTAGGAAGCATTTCTTCAGCCACAGAGTAGTCAGGAAGTGGAATAGTCTAGAGAAAGATATAGTGGAGGCAGGAACCATACATAGTTTTAAGACAAGGTATGATAAAGCTCATGGAGCAGGGAGAGCAGAGACCCAGTAGCGCCAGTAGCGGACAGCGAAGAGGCGGGGCCAGGAGCTGAGTCTCGACCCCTGCAACCACAATTAGGTGAGTACAATTAGGTGAGTACACACACACACACACACACACACACAAGAAATGACCACGAAGTGTGTGAGGAGCTCAACATGAGATTCAAAGAGGTGTTCACAGAGATAGAAGGGCCTCCAGAAAGGAGGAGAGGTAGGGTACACCATCAAGTGCTGGACACAATACACACAACTGAGGAGGAAGTGAAGAGGCTACTAAGCGAGCTATATACCTCAAATGCGATGGGGCCGGATAACATCTCTCCATGGGTCCTGAGAGAGGGAGCGGAGGAGCTATGTGTAACCCTAACAACGATCTTCAACACATCTATCGAAACAGGGCAACTACCTGAGGTATGGAAGACAGCAAATGTAGTTCCAATTTTTAAAAAAAGGAGACAGGAACGTAGCACTAAACTACAGACCAGTGTCACTGACATGTATAGTATGCAAGGTCATGGAGAAGATAGTCAGGAGAAGAGTGGTGGAGCACCTAGAAAGGAATGAGCTTATCAACGACGGCCAACACGGTTTCAGGGACGGGAAATCCTGTGTCACAAACCTACTGGAGTTCTACGACAGGGTGACAGCAATAAGACAAGAGAGAGAGGGGTGGGTAGATTGCATATTCTTGGATTGTAAGAAGGCGTTTGACACAGTTCCACACAAGAGATTAGTGCAGAAGCTGGAGGACCAGGCAGGGATAACAGGGAAGGCACTACAATGGATCAGGGAATACCTGTCAGGAAGACAACAGCGAGTCATGGTACGTGGCGAGGTGTCAGAGTGGGCGCCGGTGACGAGCGGGGTTCCACAGGGGTCAGTCCTGGGACCAGTGCTGTTTCTGGTATTTGTGAACGACATGACGGAAGGAATAGACTCCGAAGTGTCCCTGTTTGCAGATGATGTGAAGTTGATGAGAAGAATTCAATCGGACGAGGACCAGGCAGAACTACAGAGGGATCTGGACAGGCTGCAAGCCTGGTCCAGCGATTGGCTCCTCGAGTTCAACCCCACCAAGTGCAAAGTCATGAAGATTGGGGAAGGGCAAAGAAGACCGCAGACAGAGTACAGTCTAGGGGGCCAGAGACTGCAAACCTCAATCAAGGAAAAAGATCTTGGGGTGAGTATAACACCAGGCACATCTCCTGAGGCGCACATCAACAAAATCACTGCTGCAGCATACGGGCGCCTAGCAAACCTAAGAACAGCATTCCGACATCTTAATAAGGAATCGTTCAAGACCCTGTACACTGTACGTTAGGCCCATTATTACGATCAGAGCTTCATCTATGGGCCTGTTTTGCCCCGTCGTAACAAGATTTTAAATAAAGGTATTGAAAAGGGGAGAATGACCCAAAAGGTAAAATTCGTTGTATTTATTATACGATAATTCATATAATCCAATCATATGATCTAATAATTCTCTTTTACAATATACGTAACATTTGACTCATGGGCTCGTACCGTACTTCAAGCCTATAAGGTTGAATTCTTAAACTCAGAGAAAATCTACTCCTTGACAGTAGAGGCTGCGTGAACCTACTCAGACTAACAGCTTTTTAAGAGTAGGATAACTTAGAAGAAACCATAAGACTACTAAGAGTGAGAATCGACTTGTTGGGAGAGAGATCGTGAACCTACTCCTAACCAGGAGAGGGTGTGTGAACCTACTCCTAACCAGGAGAGGGTGTGTGAACCTACTGACGATCGTCCATTTTGGGTGAAACGACGTCATGTAGGTCACGTGACTGAGGGAGAAGACCGGCCCCTAAACAAGTGACCGGTAGTAACACTAGTGGTCTCCCACTACATGAACAGCACAGTAAAAATGACTAGCATATAAAATTATAAGGTAACATCCTACCTAACACATAGCTAAATCAAATAATAGTATAAAGTAAGACATTTTCGTTTTAGCTAATAACGGAAATATCTCCAATATACCATTATGATAAAAATATACACAATATAAAATGTTAGGCAAGGGCATACCCGTAACACACATATTGGAGTATGCAGCACCAGTTTGGAACCCACACCTAGCCAAGCACGTAAAGAAACTAGAGAAAGTGCAAAGGTTTGCAACAAGACTAGTCCCGGAGCTAAGGGGTAGGTCCTACGAGGAGAGGTTAATGGAAATTGACCTGACGACACTGGAGGACAGGAGAGATAGGGGGTACATGATAACAACATATAAGATACTGAGAGGAATTGACAAAGTGGACAGAGACAGAATGTTCCAGAGATGGGACACAGTAACAAGGGGACACAGTTGGAAGTTGAAGATTCAGATGAATCACAGGGATGTTAGGAAGTATTTCTTCAGTCACAGAGTGGTCGGGAAGTGGAATAGTTTAGGAAGCGATGTAGTGGAGGCAGGCTCCATACATAGCTTTAAGCAGAGGTATGACAAAGCTCATGGCGCATGGAGAGTGACCCAGTAGCGGCCAGTGAAGCGGCGGGGCCAGGAGCTATGTCTCGACCCCTGAAACAACAACTAGGTGAGTATACACACACACGCAGCAATACGACAAGAGAGAGAGAGAGAGGGCGGGTAGACTGCGTTTTCTTGGACTGTTTAGAAGGCATTTGACACAGTTCCACACAAGAGATAAGTGCAAAAGCTGGAGGACCAGGCAGGGATAACAGGGAAGGCGCTACAATGGATCAGGGAATACCTATCGGGAAGACAACAGCGAATCATGGTACGTGACGAGCGGGGTTCCACAGGGGTCAGTCATAAGACTGGTGCTGTTTCTGATATATGTGAACGACATAACTGAAGAAATAGACTCAGAAGCGTGAAGATGATGAGAAGAATTCAATCGGACGAGGACCAGGCAGTACTACAAAGATATCTGGACAGGCTGTAGGCCTGGTCCAGAAACTGGCTCCTAGAGTTCAACCCCATCAAGTGCAAAGTCATGAAGATTGGGGAAGGGCAAAGGAGACCGCAGACGGAGTACAGTCTAGGGGGCCAGAGACTATAAACCTCACTCATGGAAAAGTATATTGAGGTGAGTATAACTTTTGGGTACATCTCCTTAGGTGCACATCAACCAAATAACTGATGCAGCATACGGGCGCCTAGCAAATCTAAGAATAGCATTCCGACTTCTCAATAAGGAATCATACACAAATAACCCGCGAGGAGCTTACGACGACGTTTCGGTCCGACTTGAACCAATAAGGAATCGTTCAGGGCCCTGTACACCGTGTACGTTAGGCCTATATTGGAGTATGCAGCACCAGTTTGGAACCCACACCTAGCTAAGCAAGAAGACTAGTTTCGGAGCTGAGGGGCATGTCCTATGAGAAGAGATTAAGGAAAATCGACCTGACGACACTGGAGGACAGGAGAGATAGGGGGGATTATGAAAACGACATATAAAATACTGAGAGGAATCGACAAGGTGGACAGAGACAGGATGTTCCAGAGATGGGACACAGCAACAAGGGGACACAGTTGGAAGTTGAAGACTCAGATGAATCACAGGGATGTTAGGAAGTATTTCTTCAGTTACAGAGTTGTCAGGAAGTGGAATAGTCTGGGAAGTTGTGTAGTGGAGGCAGGATCCATACATAGCTTTAAGAAGAGGTATGATGAAGCTCATGGAGCTTCATCATACAAGCTGAGGGACTAATTACCTCATCTTTTGTATACAATTCTACCGTCTTCACATTATGTCCTTTAATTGTATTGATAAAGCCACTGGAGGGCGAAACGTCTGCAAATAAAGAAACTCAGGTGTTGCACATGTGTCTAATTCTTCACCATGTCGGTATTGTAAACCTTTCATGTGCAACACAGATTAACCATAAGAATGAAAGACACCCGGTATTTCCAAGACTATTTATTATTTTCTCTCTTAAAGGCATGAATTTGCTATCTACAAATCCTGTCTGTTGATTTTCATTAAAAATTTGACTATACGTACTGTTCAACACGTTTTCACTTTAGAGGAATTATCACTTAAAAAAATGGGACCAGCGAGTACTCCAATGAAATGTACAATGCATTTTTGTATGGTAAATTCACCTAATTAAACTGTAAATAAGATAGTCTTGCTTGCATTTCTACTAGATATTTCTTGACATTCATAACTTCTTGGAGATCACTGATAGTCTAGGCCTACCAGTGCCTCCATGCACCCGGGCGGTATCTTCTACGTCTCGTAGACCTAGACTCAAGACATCAGTGTCCTTATTTCATGGAAGGAATCATTATTCGGATACATAACATAGGACACTGAATCTGAATCTGGTCTGACTGTCCGTTACCACATTATCCTACAATGGCTCTTTTCGCCAAATATATACTTAACAAGGTTATGGGTTTTCTTTAGGTTCCTCTCACGTCCCACTAAAATGTTTCTATACCAGCGTTTCGCGCACCTTTTTGTTATAACTAAACTATGTTTTAATCAACATCCTTGGCAGGACATACCCTCAGGACTCCTAAAAAGTGCTGCTACAGCTCAGCCATCAGTAAACAGATAGCTAGTCCACTGTTGTGGCTTACATCTGAGGGAAGACCTAAGAAACCCAGTGAAAACTTGCTTCACTACTTGATTTTCTTGCTTTATTCTGGGTTATTATTTCCCCCCCAGAGTTAATAACCAAGGAAATTTAACTAACCTTTCCCCCAGGATTAATAATCCGAAAAAAAGAGCTATCTACTGCGCACTACTCCCTCCTTCCGCCCTTCTTCCTCCTGTCTTCCCTTCCTCTCACTATTCCCTCCTGCTCTCCTTAAGATTCACTCTGCGTTCTGGGGCGCAAAATACTGGCTATAATGGAAAGAAAATGTCCTCGTTTGTCTGAGTGGCAGGCGACATCTGCTTGCCGCAGGCCAGAGTGCACAGGGCGAGTGCCTTAAGCACTTTTTTTTTTGTTAGATACACTACATAGTGCGGATACTTTATACCCAACACTCGTAGACTTCCACCTGGATTAGAGTTCCTCACACATTTTAGATATTTGCACAAGAATTGTTTCCCAAATTGTGACCTACAGTAGTCTACTAACACCCGATATAAACTTTTACTGTTGGGTAAATAGCAGCAGCAGGTGTAAGCAAACTTGCTGATACATTTCACAGTGCTGGTGAAACGAAGCCACGACCTAACGGTTTTGAGCCAAAAATCTTTTCCCCCTGAGCTAAGGGCCAACCCCTTCCCTTTAGTTCTGGTGAGATGTGGTTTAGGTGATACGAGGAAAGACAATTATTCCTTATTAACCAAAATTAGATATATCAGCAATGCTACCCAATTTTAAATAATAGTTAAATATTGAATACTTAAGCTATCTATGTTTCCTTGTGATATTTTATTACACGGTATGAATCTCATTCATAGTGACGAACTCCATCAACCTGAGACGGGACACTTCAGAGGGATAATAAGGATATCGTCTCGTATTCCTTTAAAGGTTGAGCATCTACGGGAGCTTGAAAGGTTTCGTTCCATCTCACACTGAGTTACTTATTACTTGGAAATTACCAGTTATTAGGATGGCCTAACCCATACAGGCCTGGTCTGTATGAGACAGGCCTGGGATGGAGGCCTGGTCTGTATGAGACAGGCCTGGGATGGAGGCCTGGTCTGGGACAGGGCCGCGGTGGCGTTAACCCTTGTTGATTCCAGGTAGACCTGAAGTAGGACACAAAAGAGAAACAGAAATTCTAAGAAAATATTCCCATCATTATAGATCGTGGCGACAAGAAGTGCATGTAGGAGAGAAAATAAAGAGGAAAAGGAGAAGAAAAATTGGACCACATTATGTATTTAAGTGTAATAATATGAGAACAATGCAGATTCATTATTACACCTGGCCTAATATCACTGACAATTGTGCACTCATTTAAATAATGGTAAAAGTCTTGTGCCTCCCGGATTTTACAGATCCACGTGGAAGAGGCAAAGTTGGGGATGAGTTGAGGGCTCACCTGTGGTAATTGAGTTCATCTGGCACATGTGATGATATCTTAACATGAGTCTGGCAGTTCTTTGTGACTCACAATTTAGACGATGTTTTATATAACTCATTTACGTGAGTATCTGATCGCAACAAATCATTGCTCACTAGTGCTCACAGATCTCTGAGCATCTGTGTTTTCTCGTCTACCAGAGATATCCTCCAACAGGATAGCTTTAACAGTGGAAAAAGGGACGCCCAGTTTTAACTCCACCTCCAGACTGTCATAAGCAATGTTATCATGATAGCTGATTCCTGAGTGGGAAGGAATGCAGGCAACTGTGAAACGAAAACCTTTCTGATCTGAGTCAATGTTTAGGACATTTTAAATGACATGAAATAACAGAACCATGAGCCGTGCTGGCGATGATGAGGGATTGGGGGCTCTTTCATGTTGTTAGCGCTGTAGGTTACTGGTGTAGAGGGAAAAGGTGTATAAGGAAGGATAGTCCTGGTAGGCAGACAATAAGTCGACTGGTGGAAATAGTTACTGGTAGCAGAAAATCCCATATATTTAAAGTTTTCCCAAGGCTGGGTTTTATCAAATATGTAGAAATAAGCAAACACAGTCTCCTAAGGTATACAAGCACTATGAGGTCAGGCTTGGAGGAAGGCGGGCCTCATGTGAGGTCACGAAACTGCAAGATCAAATATGTGAGGTTAGGAATAGGTGAGATAAGGCCTGGGGCTAAGGTGTGTTATATATATTTTTATACATGAAACACGGACAGCGAGGGCAAAAAGAACAACCAGCTCAAAGGTAATTGTGAAGTGAACTACTACTGCTTTCAAAATTCATCGTCTGGTCCTGTCGTTACCGTGATGTGACGGACAACGCATGCGATGTTGTCTTCTACCCCTCCTGCAGACATGATTTTCTTCCTGAAGACGCGTCTCGGCCGGTCTCCCAGACATACAATTAATCACATCTACCACAAGATATGCTGTATATTCCTGCGGTGTAAGTGGTTCTTGGTTTAGGGTTTCTGGTGATTTCATTTATTGTTTTGGTAGTAAGGAGACAGCTGCATCCATGTTCACTTTTCGGAGAATCTATGCTATATGCATGGGCATGGTTCGAGTCCTGTCCATTATTATGCTCTCTCTCTCTCTCTCTCTCTCTCTCTCTCTTTATATATATATATATATATATATATATATATATATATATATATATATATATATATATATATATATACCAATGTACTGTTCATCATTCCTATTTTTATTTAAAATGAAGCACTAACCAGTAAGGGTCATACAGCGCTTAGAGTGTGGAGGCTGGTAATCAGGTCTGATCCGAGGAAGGTGAAGGTGGTAATCAGGTCTGATGCGAGGAAGAAGAGGGTAACACTAGTTACTTTGCAAATTAGACACATATGCAACACTTGGGTATCTTTATTGAGGAAACGTTTCGCCACACAGTGGCTTCATCAGTCCATACAAAGGAGAATCGTGAAGAACAGGAGGAGAACGAGGGGGTCAGTCCCTCAACCTTGAACAGAATACAGCATAAGTGCAGAGGAGTAGCTTGTATACTGTAGGCAGGAGAGGTGCAGCAGTCGTAGGTGGTGTCACATTTGACCAATGTGGAAGTAGGTCGTGCCCAAGGGATAGGCAAGCGAAATGTGTGGCGAAACGTTTCCTCAATAAAGATACCCAAGTGTTGCATATGTGTCTAATTTGCCAACTCGTCGGTTTTCTGAACCATTCATTTACAACTAGTTACTTTAGATAAAAGCCAGCGTCAACACACTCCACCAGCGTCAACACACTCCACCAGCGTCAACACACTCTACCAGCGTCAACACACTCCACCAGCGTCAACACACCACCAGCGTCAACACACTCCACCAGCGTCAACACACTCCACCAGCGTCAACACACCCACCAGCGTCAAACACCCACCAGCGTCAACACACTCCACCAGCGTCAACACACTCCACCAGCGTCAACACACTCCACCAGCGTCAACAACACCACCAGCGTCAACACTCCACAGCGTCAACACACTCCACCACGTCAACACCTCCACCAGCGTCAACACACTCCACCAGCGTCAACACACTCCACCAGCGTCAACACACTCCACCAGCGTCAACACACTCCACCAGCGTCAACACACTCCACCAGCGTCAACACACACTCCACCAGCGTCAACACACTCCACCAGCGTCAACACACTCCACCAGCGTCAACACCACTCACCACCCAGCGTCAACACACTCCACCAGCGTCAACACACTCACCAGCGTCAACACACCCCAGCGTCAACACACACCTCCACCAGCGTCAACACACTCCACCAGCGTCAACACACTCCACCAGCGTCAACACACTCCACCAGCGTCAACACACTCCACCAGCGTCAACACACTCCACCAGCGTCAACACACTCCACCAGCGTCAACACACTCCACCAGCGTCAACACACTCCACCAGCGTCAACACACTCCACCAGCGTCAACACACTCCACCAGCGTCAACACACTCCACCAGCGTCAACACACTCCACCAGCGTCAACACACTCCACCAGCGTCAACACACTCCACCAGCGTCAACACACTCCACCAGCGTCAACACACTCCACCAGCGTCAACACACTCCACCAGCGTCAACACACTCCACCAGCGTCAACACACTCCACCAGCGTCAACACACACTCCCACCACAGCGTCAACACACTCCACACCAGCGTCAACACACTCCACCAGCGTCAACCCCACTCCACCAGCGTCAACACACTCCACCAGCGTCAACACACACACTCCACCAAGCGTCAACACACTCCACCAGCGTCAACACACTCCACCAGCGTCAACACACTCCACCAGCGTCAACACACACTCCACAGCGTCAACACACTCCACCAGCGTCAACACACTCCACCAGGTCACACACACTCCACCAGCGTCAACACACTCCACCAGCGTCAACACACTCCAACAGCGTCAACACACTCCACCAGCGTCAACACACTTCACCAGCGTCAACACACTCCACCAGCGTCAACACACTCCACCAGCGTCAACACACTCCACCAGCGTCAACACACTCCACCAGCGTCAACACACTCCACCAGCGTCAACACATCCACCAGCGTCAACACACTCCACCAGCGTCAACACACTCCACCAGCGTCAACACACTCCACCAGCGTCAACACACTCCACCAGCGTCAACACACTCCACCAGCGTCAACACACTCCACCAGCGTCAACACTCACCAGCGTCAACACACTACCAGCGTCAACACACTCCACCAGCGTCAACACACTCCACCAGCGTCAACACACTCCACCAGCGTCAACACACTCCACCAGCGTCAACACACACTCCACCAGCGTCAACACACTCCACCAGCGTCAACACACTCCACCAGCGTCAACACCTCCACCAGCGTCCACCCACCAGCGTCAACACACTCCACCAGCGTCAACACACTCCACCAGCGTCAACACACTTCACCAGCGTCAACACACTCCACCAGCGTCAACACACTCCACCAGCGTCAACACACTCCACCAGCGTCAACACACTCCACCAGCTTCAACACACTCCACCAACGTCAACACACTCCACCAACGTCAACACACTCCACCAGCGTCAACACACTCCACCAGCGTCAACACACTCCACCAACGTCAACACACTCCACCAACGTCAACACACTCCACCAGCGTCAACACACTCCACCAGCGTCAACACACTCCACCAACGTCAACACACTCCACCAACGTCAACACACTCCACCAACGTCAACACACTCCACCAGCGTCAACACACTCCACCAACGTCAACACACTCCACCAACGTCAACACACTCCACCAGCGTCAACACACTCCACCTAAAGGATTCCAGAGATTTAGAATTGGACAACTAACAGCTTGCGACCCTTCCCTCATAACTTGTACCGTCCCCCATCACTTATCAAAGATTCTTCTGTATTCTCTTATTGTCCCCTTCCTCTTCAGTTATCATAAAGCATTTTGTATTCACCTATTATTCCCTTGTCTCTCCTTCTCTGTCCGTATTACCAGCCGTCCTCCCGCCTGAGCCTCTAATGTAAATATACTTCTTCAACCACTCTCTGCCTCTCTGTCTTCATCACTCTCCTCCTCCTCTTCCTTTCCCATCATCCTCTTCCCTCGTCTGTTTCTGTAAAGCGATGTTTACATACTTTTACATGCATAAAAAAATCCTCATTATTTCAAGAGGAGATTAAGAGTAGAGAGATACGAAATAAATCTTGGTAATGAGCATTGACAAGTGAGCCCATGACTGAAAGGTTTTCAAAATGTGTTTGCCCACGTAGAAAGATAGTCTGGAGATAAGGATAAGAGCGAGAATGAAGATACTTAAACTGTTGCACGTTTCTTATCTATTTGTCTGTATTGTATACCAATATTATGTTGATACGTTTTCAAAGATCAGTGTGTCCCCTCATCAAATTTCAGGTCGTTGCGTCTTCAGCGTTCAGATGTCTCTTCTAAGTTCAGCTTGTCGAGTTTCAAAGTTTGGCAGACAATAGGAGAGTCGTGGTCCTTGGAGACGCTGTCAGGTGATTCACTTGAGTGAATCTGCTTCATTCTGATAGCAGTACCTGTTGACGCACAACACACCGGGATCACTCTGTTCCTCTACCTCAACCTTGCAACCATTCCAGTCACACTTCGACATAGTTATTCTCTCTTGAAATTGGTCTCAGTCAGGACTTAGCCTCGTAGCCTAAATGCTAATCAATTACATTTTTATCTTATTTACGCCTTTTATTGCTGGCCCTGTCTGCCGTAACTTTATACTAGTTGAAATCTTGAAAATGGTGATTCTCCTTCCGGTAACTAATTGCTGCTGACTCACTTCCGAGAGTCAACTAAATTAAGAACAGTTATGATGATGTGAACTAGAAGAGGCAGGAGTCGAGCTCCCAAGTGCAGCTTCCCTCCTAATAGAGACTCGGAGGAGAAGTACAAAAAAGGAGAGATATTGAGTGAGTGAGAGGGGAAAATATTAGGACAAACAGGGGACGAGCGAGGAAGTAATGGAGACAAAGAAACTGGAATAAACAATGAGGTCCGCTCATGTAGGATATAAGAGGAAGTGAAGCGAGGGGAGGAGGAGAGGGGTACTAGTGGTGGCAGTTGCAGCGGCGACGGAGGTGACGATGGTGGTGGTAATGATGGTGGTAGCTGTGGAGGGCCAAGCATGGCAGTGGCTAGCAGGCAGGCAAGGAAGTGTGCCAGACTCAGTGTGGCTCCGGTCGTGGCAGGAGGCTGGTGTGGTGGCGCTCTCTGGCTCAGTCGCTCATGTGAGTGTATGTGAGAGAGTCGCGGCGAGGCTGGTGAGCGACCCTTGTAGCTCCTCAATCCTTATCCTTATTACTTGTTTAATGATTTCATCTATGGGATGATAGTACCTGTGCTGCTGTGCAATATTTTAAGAAATTGATTTATTCTGAAAAACGGCCTCTATAAGCAGTTCTCTAAGAGTTTTAGTAATGAGTTTCTTGTTAGTCAACGGGTTAAAGTAGTAAACAATGGAATGAGAATATATTTAGATTTTTTTTAAGATACTCGGGTGTTGATGTATCTGCAGATGGGACTATGATGGATGAAATGAATTATGTAATTGATGAGAGGAAAAAAAATAATGGTGAGAAATCGATGAATATAAGAAAGCAAGTAACTGGATCCCCAGCGAGAATGTTTGAGTCTAAGAGTGATAATGTTTTGGTAGGCTTTATGAGTGCTGGAGCGAAGGAAGGCAGCAGCAGCAACAGCAGAAATATCTTAATCAATGTGTGGTGTTATATATTTTGTGCAGGGAATGAATGAAAAATAGAAAACATTGTGATTGTATAATAAGTATATTTCAAGTAGCGGACGAGGGCTTATTGAGATGGTATGGTTGTTTTGAGAGAATGGAGCAACAGAGGCTGATCAAAAAGGGTGCATAAATTTGGGGTGAAGGGGTGATATAGAGGGCGTCTCAGGAAGGAATGAGAGGAAGGGGAGAAGCAGATTTAGGGAGATAAGGCATCCAGCAGGTATATATATATGTGTGTGCTCGTTACATACGAATGAGAGGACACTCGTACGTTTAGTAATTGACGTACTGCTGGAACGTGAACAACCATGAAGAAGAAATTTTGAGAAATCACCTTGCTAGGTATGATGTTTTAAGGTCATTAAAACTTCATTATACCAATATTATAACAATGCGAATACATTAATTCCCAAATAAAAAGTTCAACAAAATACCCAGTCATTCACTGTAAGCAATACAACGCTTAGAGTTAGAGTTTGTAGAGTGCATATGGGAATTACAATATCTGCACTTTTGAAATTTATTGGAGTTTCTGGTATTTGGCGGGTCATAAGGCAGGTAGGGCGCAAATGATTATAAATGTGTTTCTTCTGTGATGGGAAACCAAAACGTGTTAATACATTTATTTATCACTGGAGTCACGCGAACTCGTGATATTCATTTTGAAGCCAGAAATAATATAAAAATCTAGCTCTCCAAACACATTATAATTAAATAATGCCACAACATCAATTACACAGTCTATAGGGAATGGACTACGCCTGGGGGCTGGGTACTGTACTTTAAGATTTTGGTCTAGCCAGGTTATTACCGTATGAGTTTTTACCATTTCCAGGACAAACTATAAGTAGGTGAAACAGTATGTTATAGGATATTATTATTTGCAGGTGAGGTCAGAACTCTTAACACGTGAGGTCAGTAGCGGTGCCTTGAGAGCTTCAGGCTTCAGTTATCTCTGTGAGATGCTGAAATTTGGAACAGCGTAATGACAGCTGATTCTATGAATAATTTTCATTTTATCCTTCAGAGGTGCCTGATGCATCATGAAAGCGTTCTTTTTACCTCAGTTTATGCAATGATTGAACTTGAAAATAAATGGAAACCCAACAGATCATTTTTATTCGACGATTCTGTGTTGAAGTTCCTCTCAGTCTGTGTGGTACTTGGAAGGTGTCAGTCTTCGCAGGGGATTTTCCATCTCCCTGGATTTTCGTCATAGAAGAAAGTGTGTAATCAATCTTATTTTAAGAAGTAAACAGCTCACTGATTTGCTTACTGGTTATTTCTTTTATATTCAAGATTTGCCTCTTATTTCAAGGTTGTTAACATTATTATTTCGTAAAACGATTGACTGGCATGTGTCAGTGAGTCCTTTAGGAACCAACCATCCTCCAACCCAACAGCCCACACCCCCACACCCACACCCACATCCACATACACCCACACCTACATACACATAACACCCTCACAGTGGAAAGAATAAATATATGTAGTTTGTATAAGAAGCAATGCGGAATAAATAGAATGAGAGAGAATGTAGACTAGAAGTATTTGTATGAGGTGTTAGCTCTGATGGCAAATATAATTATTAAATAGACTGAGAACAAACTGAAGGACTGAATAATTAAACTAAGAGAGAAAGAAGAGGAAAAGAGATTTTGCTCAAACAGGAAATGAAAGCAGTGAGAAATAAAGGAGGAAGAAGCAAGGAGAGTTATTAACAGAGAGATCATAAAACTGAGAGAGATGATGAAGCTAATAAAGGAGGGTGGATTAACGACACCAACGAAGGTTAGACTGTGAGGAAATGGAAGAGAAGACGGACTTGGAGACACAGGAAGGAGGAGCCAGACTCATAGTCAACCTGGTCTCCAGTATGAGCGGTCAGTATTTACCGAAGTGCTCTTAGTTCGATTCCGAGCGCTCGACATTTTTTTTTTACGAAGAACATTAATATTTATTATTCTCAATTAGGTTGGATTAGATATGCCTAGGTTAACTTATCTTTACGTACAATTACTCTAAAACAACGAAATTAAAAAAAAAAAATAGTTTATACAGTGCATATCCTTTCGAACACTGAGTACGTCGGAGATTAGGAACCATCGCCTGTATCACCAACATCTCCACAGTTATCACACTACACTGTGACTAGTCTCACTCCTGGGTACCACTTGTGACTAGTCTCACTCCTGGGTACCACTTGTGACTAGTCTCACTCCTGGGTACCACTTGTGACTAGTCTCACTCCTGGGTACCACTTGTGACTAGTCTCACTCCTGGATACCACTTGTGACTAGTCTCACTCCTGGATACCACTTGTGACTAGTCTCACTCCTGGGTACCACTTGTGACTAGTCTCACTCCTGGATACCACTTGTGACTAGTCTCACTCCTGGGTACCACTTGTGACTAGTCTCACTCCTGGATACCACTTGTGACTAGTCTCACTCCTGGATACCACTTGTGACTAGTCTCACTCCTGGTACCACTTGTGACTAGTCTCACTCCTGGATACCACTTGTGACTAGTCTCACTCCTGGGTACCACTTGTGACTAGTCTCACTCCTGGGTACCACTTGTGACTAGTCTCACTCCTGGGTACCACTTGTGACTAGTCTCACTCCTGGGTACCACTTGTGACTAGTCTCACTCCTGGATACCACTTGTGACTAGTCTCACTCCTGGGTACCACTTGTGACTAGTCTCACTCCTGGGTACCACTTGTGACTAGTCTCACTCCTGGGTACCACTTGTGACTAGTCTCACTCCTGGGTACCACTTGTGACTAGTCTCACTCCTGGGTACCACTTATGACTAGTCTCACTCCTGGGTACCACTTGTGACTAGTCTCACTCCTGGATACCACTTGTGACTAGTCTCACTCCTGGATACCACTTGTGACTAGTCTCACTCCTGGGTACCACTTGTGACTAGTCTCACTCCTGGATACCACTTGTGACTAGTCTCACTCCTGGGTACCACTTGTGACTAGTCTCACTCCTGGGTACCACTTGTGACTAGTCTCACTCCTGGGTACCACTTATGACTAGTCTCACTCCTGGGTACCACTTGTGACTAGTCTCACTCCTGGATACCACTTGTGACTAGTCTCACTCCTGGGTACCACTTATGACTAGTCTCACTCCTGGGTACCACTTGTGACTAGTCTCACTCCTGGATACCACTTGTGACTAGTCTCACTCCTGGGTACCACTTATGACTAGTCTCACTCCTGGGTACCACTTGTGACTAGTCTCACTCCTGGATACCACTTGTGACTAGTCTCACTCCTGGGTACCACTTATGACTAGTCTCACTCCTGGGTACCACTTATGACTAGTCTCACTCCTGGATACCACTTATGACTAGTCTCACTCCTGGGTACCACTTGTGACTAGTCTCACTCCTGGATACCACTTGTGACTAGTCTCACTCCTGGATACCACTTGTGACTAGTCTCACTCCTGGGTACCACTTGTGACTAGTCTCACTCCTGGGTACCACTTGTGACTAGTCTCACTCCTGGGTACCACTTATGACTAGTCTCACTCCTGGGTACCACTTGTGACTAGTCTCACTCCTGGATACCACTTGTGACTAGTCTCACTCCTGGGTACCACTTGTGACTAGTCTCACTCCTGGGTACCACTTATGACTAGTCTCACTCCTGGATACCACTTGTGACTAGTCTCACTCCTGGATACCACTTGTGACTAGTCTCACTCCTGGATACCACTTGTGACTAGTCTCACTCCTGGGTACCACTTGTGACTAGTCTCACTCCTGGATACCACTTGTGACTAGTCTCACTCCTGGGTACCACTTGGGACTAGTCTCACTTCAGGATACCACTTATGACTAGTCTCACTCCTGGATACCACTCCTCCCCCCCTCGTGAATCCCACATCTCACTAAATATCCACAGCACGTTTGTTGTCTCTTTAGGTAAATATTTATTAATCAAACTCCATCTGTTATCTACTACGTAACTGAACATCCCTTGTAAATTCATTTACCGCACTTCGTCACGATACACATCCCGCTTCCACAGCCTCCTACAAACATCCATGAGTCAGGAGCTATGAATCAGTCCCCCAGATTCATGTGAATATACACAAAAAACAAGAACAGGAGCATTATTGAAAACTAGACACTCATATGAATCAGAAAACTTTTCTTTTTTTCAACTTAAGAGAGGTAAAGAATGATAGAAACTGAATAATGACACAATAGATATATCTCTGATATACCTTTGAAGGGATTCGAAGGTTTTCCAACTGGCCCTGGGCCAGACCTGCCTAGTGCTTGCCTGGTCAACCAGGCTGCTGCTGCTGGCGGCCCGCTGGCCCACATATCCATCACAGCCTGGAGGTGAACTCCATACAGTGATTGTAAATTAGATATAGATGGCCCATTTCACGGTCTATCTGGGGAGAGACCGAGTCATGTGGAGCTTTTTCAAGAATATTCATGCGAGACTTGCCTAGGAGAAGAACAAAATAATGGCAGCGAGAGAAACCATCTGATGAGATAATCTTCAAGGGAGGGGAGGGGAGAAGGGGGAGAGGGACGGAGGTGGGGGACGTTTCTTGGTCCAAACAACTGGAGTTTCTCCCATTTCTTCAGATCTAACCTGATTACCACCCATTTCCCTATGAGGTGCATGACCCCTATAGGTTTAGCACTTTCCCATGAATATAATAATAATAATAATAATAATAATAATGATAATGATAATAATAATAATAATAATAATAATAATAATAATAATAATAATAATAATAATAATAATAATAATAATAATAATAATAATAATAATAATAATAATATCAGATAAATAAGGTTTCTTGCCCAATAGCTTCATCCTATCGTCATCTTCATCACCCTGTCTCTTCCTCTCTCATTCATTCAGTAAGAATGAATAAAAGACAAACGTCACAGAGAAAGTTTTATTGGGTCAAAATTCCGCTGTGTGTGGAGCTTTATCAAGTCGTCGTCGCAAAGAGACGACGACTTGTATTGTCTCTTCCTTGTCGTCGTCTGGAAGCTGCTGCACTCTTGCCCTTCCTCCCTTCATCCACTTCGTCAATTCCTCTTTGCCTCCTTCATCTTCTCCACTATTGGTAGGGTCGTCAGTCACTTCTTAACTCTCCCTTCCCTCGTTTTCCCCTCACCCTCTATCAGTTTTCATCCCCTTTATTCTCCTTTCGTTGATCCTAACCCGCCAACTCATTCCGCCTATTCGTATTAACACCCACTGCTACATTAGCTGCCCATTTCCACCCATTTCCCTAGAGTACCATGAACTCACACTACCTAGCCTTCCATTCCCCTCCCTCCATCGTTTACCCTACCCCATCCCTTCCTTTCTCTCTCGACCCCTTTCTCCTCCGGTCTTTTCACACCCGTCTCTCCCTCCATTCCAATCACCTACCTCATCCATTCCCCACCACCTTATCACAAACACCCACAGAAACCTTCCCATCACCCACTCCTTCCTCATCAGCCATCTTCAAATCACACACACATACACACACACACTCCATCAACAACTCTTCTCTTTCCCCTGTCCCTAATCACCATCTCCCTCTCACTGGTCATGAAGGAACGCACATCAAAGTAATGTATACGAGCATCGACGGAATCGTAAACAAGATCAACGAGCTATATGACAAGTGTTGGGTGGCTTCCTGCTGCTTCCATGGCCAAGAAGCATTCATTTGTTTTCCTTCTTGTTTTTCAGTATCGCAGTTTCTCTGCAGTATTTTGAGAGTGTCTCTTGGGACTGACCTTAACAACCATCGTGTATCTTAGTAAAGCGAGGTGTAAGAGGGCAGTGTTTTATGAGGTTTTGGATAACGGGAACTGGGTACACCTGGAGTTTGCTGCTAACATGACCCATTACACTGCGTTAAGATACAAATTTGTAAGCATATATATGCATATGCTCAACAATTCGCAAACGGGCGAAATTATTTACAAACATTGTCTCTACGTCCACAGCAGGAGTCGAACCTGCAAACTCTGTATCAGAGTAACCAGTACTTTACCACGGAGCTAGACCCCAGATAAGTATGGGCGTCTAGCCGGAGCCAGACGATGTTTCCCCATACCCCCCCATACCATATATATATATATATATATATATATATATATATATATATATATATATATATATATACATACACACACACGCATACACACAATACGTATATATAACGAGGGGTTAAAGTATAAGTGAAATACGAGGTGAGAGATCCAAAGATTTTAAGGCTTTACAGGAAGGTTGTGTGACATCGTCAGACCATTCTCACCAGTGTAAATAAATGTTGATGTCACACACACAAATATATATATATATATATATATATATATATATATATATATATATATATATATATATATATATATATATATATATATATATATATATATTTATAGACAGTGGACCCCGGTTAACGGCCATAATTCGTTCCAGAATGCTGTTCGAGTGCTGTTACCGAACGAATTTGTTCCCATAAGAAATAATGTAAATTAGATTAGTCCTTTTAGACTCCCAAAAATACACTTAAACAAACACTTACAAAAATATACTTATATAATTGTTCGATTTTGGAGCAGTACGTAAACCGGGGTCCACTGTAAAAATTTTTTTATATATATATATATATATATATATATATATATATATATATATATATATAGTTAGTCAAAACCACATAGAGATGGAAATTTTTGGCTCAAGATATTTCGCACTCTCATGCATCATCAGAAGTTATGCAATGTTGCAAATATACCAACAGATAGGAGGGAAAATTCCCCAAAGGTAGGCAAGGTAGGAGCGTGCAGTGTCGACCCATATCACTTTAGGGCCGCCTGATAAAGTATCTCTCGTGAGGCCAGAACATACAGGAGGAGAATGAAATAGCTGAAGACCATGCTTGAGGTTCACTGGTGTGCCCGCCAACGTTATCTATCTATCTATCTATATATATATATATATATATATATATATATATATATATATATATATATATATATATATATATATATATATATATATATATATATATATATATATATATAACAACATCGGCCGATTCCCACCAAGGCAAGGTGGCCCGAAAAGAAAAACTTTCATCATCATTCACTCCATCACTGTCTTGCCAGAGGGGTGCTTTACACTACAGTTATAAAACTGCAACATCAACACCCCTCCTTCAGAGTGCAGACACTGTACTTCCCATCTCCAGGACTCAAGTCCGGCCTGCCGGTTTCCCTGAATCCCTTCATAAATGTTACTTTGCTCACACTCCAACAGCACGTCAAGTATTAAAACCATTTGTCTCCATTCACTCCTATCAAATACGCTCACACATGCTTGCTGGAAGTCCAAGCCCCTCGCACACAAAACTTCCTTTACCCCCTCCCTCCAACCTTTCCTAGGCTGACCCCTACCCCGCCTTCCCTCCACTACAGATTTATACACTCTCGAAGTTATTCTGTCTCGTTCCATTCTCTCTACATGTCCAAACCACCTCAACAACCCCTCCTCAGCTCTCTGGATAATAGTTTTGGTAATCCCGCACCTCCTCCTAATTTCCAAACTCCGATTTCTCTGCATTATATTCACACCACACATTGACCTCAGACATGACATCTCCACTGCCTCCAGCCTTCTCCTCGTTGCAACATTCATCACCCATGCTTCTCACCCATATAAGTGTTGGTATAATTATACTCTCATACATTCCCTTCTTTACTTCCATGGACAAAGTTCTTTGTCTCCACAGACTCCGAAGTGCTCCACTCACCCTTTTTCCCTCATCAATTCTATGATTCACCTCATCCTTCATAGACCCATCTGCTGACATGTCCACTCCCAAATATCTGAATACATTCACGTCCTCCATACTCTCTCCCTCCAATCTGATATCCAGTCTTTCGTCACCTAATCTTTTTGTTATCCTCATCACCTTACTCTTTCCTATATTCACTTTCAATTTTCTTCTTTTACACACCCTACCTAATTTATCCACCAACCTCTGCAACTTCTCTTCAGAATCTCCCAAAAGCACAGTGTCATCAGCAAAAAGCAACTGTGACAACTCCACAAAATTAATATATATATATATATATATATATATATATATATATATATATATATATATATATATATATATATATATATATTTACTGTGTATACCAAACACATTGCAGCCTTCATTTATGATCCTTATATAAGATCAGTTGCAGTATTAATACTGCAACAGAAGAATTACTGCATAATAATGATTATGTTGTAGCGTAAAATAAAACAGTATAAGTTAAGAGAGCGGCCATCAGAGTGATGCACTACGATTAATCTCAGAGACAAGGCTAAAAGTTCCTCTGAATATTTTGTTAGCTTAGTTTTACACCAGTTTCTCCTCCTCCTTCTCCTTCTCTTCTTTCTCTTTCTCCTTTTCTATCTATTCGGCTGTTTCCTTTCCATCTGTTTCTTATCCTTGCACCACTTCCACTTCCTCCACCACCTCCTCCACCTGCACCTCCACCTCCTCCACCTGCACCTCCACCTCCTCCACCTGCACCTCCACCTCACCTCCACCTCCACCACTTCCACGTCATTTGGACAACGAAATTAGAAACATTTTTCAAAGGAGATTCGTTGGTGATTAAGGAAATAGCTAAACTTTGTTATAGGTCATTCTGGCTCCGGCAAGCCAAGTTGATGACGTCTTTCTTGTAGTTTTATTTAGGCTTGGGACGGAGGGTTAATGTGCCTTATAGGCCTGAGGAACGACTGTGACATAATGTAGGTGGTGAAACGAGGTCAAAGTGAGGGAGATTAATCTTGTAGGCCTCCTGATGGGGAGTTATGCTTTTTATAGGCCTGGTAAAAGGAAGGGGCGAGAGATTATTTATTATAAAGCGCCAGAGAAAATGGATAATTGTATTGTGTATGTTGGCGCAAGTGATGTATCTTGTAGGCCTGATGTGTATTATATAGGCATAGGGAAAGGGGTTAATTTGTAGGCCGAAGACATCGAATGTAATACATCTCGTAGGCCTAAGCGAAGGAAAGGGGGTGATGTACCCTTTTAGGCTGGAGAAGTGGTGGTTCAATTGTATGTGGTGATGGTAGTGGCATTAGTGATGGTGATGGTAGTGGCATTAGTGATGGTGATGGTAGTGGCATTAGTGATGGGAAAACTGATAACACGATGGTGGTGATGGTGATGGTTACATAAGAACATAAGATAAGAGGAGCACTGCAGCAGGTTTACTGGCCCATACTATGCTATAATAATAGTACATATAAACAAAGCTTTGGTAAATTGGAGAGGGAAGAAGGATGGGTAAGGATGGAATATGAAGTATGGGTAGGTGGGGTGTGTGGAAAGGGGGGTAACAAAGGTAAATGGCCCAACCACTTTGGCTTTTATTAATAAAAGTGTGTGTGGGTTGTGTTATGTATAATAATTAGATGACTGGGTATACCACACCACCCATCAGAGGTACACATGAAACAAGATGTATACCTGAATGACAGTGAATCAGTGATGGGTACATTTTTGTCATTCCCAGTTTTTTTCGGTGCCGGAGGCAAGTTGTTTGTGCTAGTTGTAAGGTGCCTGCTGGAGCTAGTGGTCACCTGATCCCATTCTGAGGTGGTGACCTGCCATGGGTGGTTTTCAGATACTACTTAGATGTTATAAGGTATCATTAGTAAGGATGGTTTTATCTGTCTTAAATATAGATTGGCTGTGATGGTACCCATTCTTCTATATCTACAGGGAGATTATTCAGAATATTTGGTTTTGGGAAGTCCTCCTTGTGTATACTAGTCAAGTTCTTCTCAAATCCGAACCCACTAGCAAAAATAATTGCCCAACCCACTTTTCATTGCTACCCATGCAGGTTGTAGAAGCTTGCAATAATTTCGTACGACATGATTTTGTATCTCTAAATCCACTGTGACTAAATAAGACTCAGCTTCTCTACGTATTTTACTTGTTTCTGTCCTTATTTTCCCCTTTACTTTGCATGGGATACTTGTCACATTCAGTCAGTGATCTCTATAATTAAACATTGCTTCATATTTTAGTGAATATTTTGAATACGTTGCTGTTTCTCAAGTTTTTTAGTAGTTTCCTCGTTTCCGTCGATCTATTGAGATTTTGGAAAAGTGAATCATTCAGTGGTGGCTTTCTTCCCTCGGTGTCCATGGTGGTATGTGTTTGTGTGTGTGTGTGTGTGTGTGTGTGTGTGTGTGTGTGTGCCCTTTTGTCCTTGTTATGTACAATTCTATTAGCAGTTTCACGATTTTTCCAGTGGTTGTTACAAAGTTCGCTATCTTTGAGGTTGCATTTTCTTCCATTTCTCTGTTCTAGTGTTGGGGTTTGTTGTAGTGTGTATACACTCTGGAAACTTTTTTTTTAAATGTGTTCATCCTATACTTTTATATATATATATTTTTTTTTTGTGAGAGGGTTTAGTCCTGTCTTTAAACATTTTACCGTAATTTTCGTTCGAATGTTTGTGTGTGTGTGTGTGTGAGTACTCACCTAATTGTGGTTGCAGGGATCGAGCCATAGTTCCTGGCCCCGCCTCTTCACTGGTCGCTACTAGGTCCACTCTTTCCCTGCTCCATGAGCTTTATCATACCTCTTAAAGTTATGTATGGATCCTGCCTCCACTACGTCACTTTCCAGACTATTGTGTGTGTGGGGGAAGAAAGAATCTTATTTTGCTCTTAACAATACGAAGAGACGCCTAACTAACGCTCACGTGTGTCTTCTTGCAGAACACAGGAGAAACACATTAGCAACAAAGTTCTGAGAGGGTGATGCAACGTTGACGATCCCTTGCAATGAACGAGTGAGTCATTAGTGCCTGAGATCATCTCACTAATAGCAGTACAGCCAGGGGAGGCTAGTGATGATCCACTACCCTTAGTAGAAGGAATCCCAGGAAAGATTGAGGCCAGCCACTACTATTAATATAAACCAGGGAAGGTTTGAGGTCTTTTGTAACCACTGGTAGAGGAAGGAAATCAGGGAGGCTTGAGGACTACCACTAAAACCTGCCTGTAGAGGGTTGGGGTATCAGGTCGCGTGTCACTGGTGGGAGTGGCTTTCATGTGATCCTGTGTCTTCTTCCTGGAATGACCCTGAAATCTGTCCAACAAATTCATCATTAGTAAGGAGCGTCCAGCGAGAGGTCTTGCGAGAGATGGTTGCGTCTGGTAGGTGCTCGTCGCTGCGGCTCCTATTCCTTGATCTATGAAGATGAGACTGAGAAACTAAGACCACAATGGGTTTCATAAGGTAAGACCTGCGAGTTATGGTTGTTTAGTTGAGTGATGAAATGAGTATATTTTGGTGTTTTGAAGTAATCAGTAACTGCTTAGACACAATGTGCGGTTAATGGCATTTTATTGAGAAAACTTTTCTTTCAGAAGGAACTTTATCAATTCTCAGAGATGGGAAAAAATGAGTACGTGTATTGTGGAGAGATGTGAAATGAGGTGAGGCATCTAAATGATACCCTGTGGAGGATGTGACAAGTTTTAGTAGGTGGAAGTTTTACGAACCTGAACAGAGATGCTTGATATGGAGATGACACGAACAACACCTAGCAACACTAGTAACAAAAGGAACAGAAAAACGGAATCAACTGTGCCTTAAATCTACTCTTACCACGACTAACACAGTCACACACAAATCAGATTCATTCCTAATCTCAAACACTGCCCAAGCTTATTCACGCCAGCCAGATATGACACGGCTGTTACATACAATTATATAGAGAAGTACTGAAGTCAGTCTACCGGCCCATCTAATTTTAGAAAATACAGACGTCGGCCTACTGGTCCTCCTAATTTTAAACATCGATGCTTTCACTTGGCAGCGAAGAAGGTATATTATACACCCATCTATTCAGGTCACCTCACGACTCTTCACAAAATACATTCTCTTTTAACACTTCTCTCTAACAATTTATAAAGTCGTTGATTGGCGAAACGTCTTCTCAGTAAAATGCCATAAACCGTATATTGTTTCAGTAGCATACCAGCATATTCCATCACTGATATTCTGTGTTGACACATGTGTAACATCTGGGTATACCCAGATGTTGCACATGTGTCTAATTTTTCATCTTGTTGGTATTGTATACCATACATGTACAGTGTTATGGCAACCCAGCAGTGTTGTGGTGAGCTGAGGCAACCCAGCAATGTGCTAGTGAGCTCAGGTAACCCAGCAATGTTCTAGTGAGCTGAGGTAACCCAGCAATGTTCTAGTGAGCTGAGGTAACCCAGCAATGTTCTAGTGAGCTGAGGTAACCCAGCAATGTTCTAGTGAGCTGAGGTAACCCAGCAATGTTCTAGTGAGCTGAGGTAACCCAACAATGTTCTAGTGAGCTGAGGTAACCCAACAATGTTCTAGTGAGCTGAGGTAACCCAGCAATGTTCTAGTGAGCTGAGGTAACCCAACAATGTTCTAGTGAGCTCAGGTAACCCAGCAATGTTCTAGTGAGCTGAGGTAACCCAACAATGTTCTAGTGAGCTGAGGTAACCCAACAATGTTCTAGTGAGCTCAGGTAACCCAGCAATGTTCTAGTGAGTTGAGGTAAGCCATCAATGTTCTAGTGAGTTGAGGTAATCCATCAATGTTCCAGTGAGCTCAGGTAACCCAGCAATGTTCTAGTGAGTTGAGGTAACCCAGCAATGTTCTAGTGAGCTGAGGTAACCCAGCAATGTTCTAGTGAGCTGAGGTAACCCAACAATGTTCTAGTGAGCTCAGGTAACCCAGCAATGTTCTAGTGAGTTGAGGTAAGCCATCAATGTTCTAGTGAGTTGAGGTAATCCATCAATGTTCCAGTGAGCTCAGGTAACCCAGCAATGTTCTAGTGAGCTCAGGTAACCCAGCAATGTTCTAGTGAGTTGAGGTAAGCCATCAATGTTCTAGTGAGTTGAGGTAATCCATCAATGTTCGAGTGAGCTCAGGTAACCCAGCAATGTTCTAGTGAGCTGAGGTAATCCAGCAATGTTCTAGTGAGCTCAGGTAATCCATCAATGTTCTAGTGAGTTGAGGTAATGGCATCGATCATTTATATTTGTTTAAAAAAATCAGATTATTTTTCTAATTTAGTTAAAATCAAGATGTATATCTATTAGATAATGATATAATGCACAGACAATTAATCATTCAACTCTTCGATAACGATAAGATGATTGAGCTTCAAGAAAGATAACTCACACGAGGTGGGAAAAACTTGCAAACTTCTTCAATAAATGTCCTGCAAAGTTCGCTATGAAATATGTCTCGATATCCAAGTTAGATTTACATGATTACGCATAGTTTTTTGTAGTCTTTGGGCAACGATTGGGCTAATTATGATGTGTTGAATTAAGGACAAACTCTGTTTTGATGTGCCGTGAGTTATGATGATTTTTTGGATGAGTATTAGAAACACTAACACTAGTGGCTGTGAATATAACATTGAAGGCATTAGAAGTAGTTTAAGTCTTGACGTGATCAGTCTGTCAGCCTTGGTAGGTGGTGGTCAGTTCCTCATAACTTGAGGGACTGACCACTTCCTGCCAAGGCTAAAGACTGATCACGTCAAAACTACATCTACCGTCGCCAGTGATGTATTCGTCTAAAGAAACCTGTTGGACAGACGAAATGTACCAGTGGTAATAATACCCATGTGCTGCACACCTGACTTACTCTTCACCTCGTCGGTATTGTACTTTATAAATAAAAGAACAAACACAGGTTGACAACCAGTCCCATGGCATATGGGAAATGACATATGGAAGGAAACTAAAATAATCTGACGGATAACATTAGTGTGCATGAGGACCAGAGGAGACATTATTATGATGTACAAGATAATAATTCAGAGAATTTGAAAGCCTGGGAAAACTATTCAGAAATGAAAGAAAGGATCATAGATATACTGGAATCACAGAGACTTCAAATATATTTAGTTAGCCTTAAGGTGATCAAAAAATTGGAACGATCAGGATGGTGAAATGGTGGAGGGAAACCTCATACACAGCCTTAAGAATAGATACAACAGGACCTCTAGCGCTAGGAAAAAAGCCAATACGGTCTTAACTAGCTACGAGGTGAGTTTAAAAGCTGAGAATTGACCCCTCGGTTAAATCTATGCGAATACTTACTGTACGCAACATTAAGCACTAATGAACAGTGGTTAACTTCTTGATGCAGACTTTAATGAAAATGTAGAGTGCAACCCAGTGAGCTAATGTTGACTCCTGAGAGTAACTGGGAGGAGAGTTGACTCCTGAGAGTAACTGGGAGGAGAGTTGACTCCTGAGAGTAACTGGGAGGAGAGTTGACTCCTGAGAGTAACTGGAAGGAGAGTTGACTCCTGAGAGTAACTGGGAGGAGAGTTGACTCCTGAGAGTAACTGGGAGGAGAGTTGACTCCTGAGAGTAACTGGGAGGAGAGTTGACTCCTGAGAGTAACTGGGAGGAGAGTTGACTCCTGAGAGTAACTGGGAAGAGAGTTGACTCCTGAGAGTAACTGGGAGGAGAGTTGACTCCTGAGAGTAACTGGGAGGAGAGTTGACTCCTGAGAGTAACTGGGAGGAGAGTGAACCCAATCAACATTTTGTGTAGTGGAAATAGGTAACTGAATCACCGAGATTCGTATCTGAACCACAGAGATTTTCATTTTCTCTTTGTGAAGCTTCTACGTCGGCTTTACCTTTTCTCGAGAGACGTTCAAAAGAATAAAATAAATAATTTTACATACGAAAAGTATAAAGAGAGAGAGGAAACATGCATAGATGTTTATGGAAAAAAAAAAGATAACACAGAAACTTTTTGATTTGTAAGATTTTTTGCTAAGAACTCTAGACTGTTTTCTGTGACGCTGTTACAGGTCTTATCCGTAGTTGTGCCACAGATGCCGTCTGTGGCACTCTTATCTCAGGCTGGAGTAATCTGCATGGAAATTTAACAGGAAGGAAGAAAATGATAATGGTACACAATACCGACAAGTTAATAAGTAAGACACATGTGCAACAGTTAGTTATCTTTATTACGAAACGTTTCGTCTACACAGTAGACTTCTTCAGTCGAGTACAGAGGAGACGGCAGAAGCAGTAGAGATATAAAGACGAAGTGATGGATTACGTCTTCAAGGTTGAGGGACTGATTGCATCGCCTTTACATCTCTACTATATCTGCTGCCTCCCTTGTACTCGACTGAAGAAGCCTACTGTATAGGTGGAACCTAACTGTTGCACATGTGTCTTACTTATCATCAGGAAGGAGGAAGTAGGAATCTAACCTTAGTATTACTGTGCTACTGCCACCGCTGGGAACTTCTCTCTGGCTTCGTTATGTACATGTCTTCGCTCTTTGACCTCATGACTGATCTTCCTCAGGGCTTTCTTGGCACTCTTGCTACGTCTATCAATTTTAAAGCTGAATGGGAATCTAACTCTCTATTTCATATCCCTGATGTAACCACTATATTCAGTGTCTGTTTCAATGTGTCGTGCAAGCCTGTATACTGCAAGTCTGTATATTCAATATTTTTTCTTGCCACGTACATTCTGTTAAGAGTATTTATATTCCCTTTGCCATCCACAACCACTACAATTGTGATTAGCAGTTTCTTGACTCTAAAAATTAATTTAATCACAATTTCTTGTTTCGTTTTGCCTATCCTCGTAATTTATTGAACGTTGCCTACACTCATTCTAAAAGATTTATTTATTTTTCTATTCTGGAAAGATACTTGTACTTTGTGTTTTATATCATTCTAATTTAAACCATACCACGGGTGGGGTTAGAACTCGCGATCACCATTCGCCCTCTAGATATTAAATCAGTGTCATAGTTCTCCAGGCACCAATACTTTGGATATTTACGCATCTCACTACTGAGTACACTGCTGCTCTTGTCATGTTCAGTACACTGGTAAAACTGACCGCTTCTTTCTCGATAGTCTTAAGGAACACAAAAGAAGAGCTCCCTCTTAATGATCCTAGCAACACTTACTTCTGTCACGACGGGGGCCAATAGGTATTCAGTAAATTGATCCACTCCCAAACTTCTCAGTGGTTCTTCGACCCTTTACGGAAGCTGTCTTTTTGAATCGGCCACTGCACATTGCATTGCATAGTACCATCTTTGCTTCCGTAGATACTTGCCTCTCCCAGAACACTGTCAAACTCTCTAATAGTCAGAACACACGCGACTTGACCTCACTTACCAGAGCCTTGAACTGACTTTTAATTTTCTTCCGTTTTGCTTGTTACGTCTGACGAGATAATGTGTTTGTGGTAAGTTGCCGTCCTCTTCTCCTCTCTCTCCCTCTCTCTCTCTCTCTCTCTCTCTCTCTCTTTTTCTCTCTCTCTCTCTCTCTCTCTCTCTCTCTCTCTCTCTCTCTCTCTCTCTCTCTCTCTCTCTCTCTCTCTCTTTTACACATGCAAACTCCCAAAATGTGGAATATATGCCCGTGGGCGTTTGTGTGGTGTCAGCGGCAGGGCATTCCTGATGAGGAAGGAATAGGAGTGAAGGCAGAGGGACCAGTAGGGGCTAGAGAGGAAAGGGGATGGAGTGGACGATGGGAAAGGCGGTGAGTGAAGAGGAACAGTGGGAAAGGTGAGAGAGGGACCGGCCGTCTGACTCACACAATTCATGACATTACAGCCTGGGAGGAAGCATTTGATGTTGGGTCGAGCATTGTGCGCCCCCTCAGAGGACGTGGGTGCTGCAGTCTGCTGGTGGCGTGGTGGCAGTAGTGGGATGGTATATGATTCTCCAAGGGCTGGCTGGATGTCCAGTGATGGTGTGGTGGTAGTGGATTTGACGATGTGATAGCAGATCTGACATTACGATGGTGGATGTAATGGTGTGTTGGAGGGTGTGGTAGTGGCATTGTGATGATATTAAATTAAGTATTTTGCATTTTTTTTAATGAGTAAAGGTTGTGAAATGAGAAAGACTAACAATTGAAGCAACGCCGCCTAACTTAAATGGCACCCATCTTTGGTCCTTGATTTTCTGGTGTTCCTGCCTCTGGTCTTAGGTTGATTCATCACTTGTTCTAATTATATATGAATTTCTCATTAATATCTACCATTTCAAGTACATTTACTCTAAATTATTGTTTTGATTTGTAATCTGTAGCTTCAGTGGCGGCCATGTGCTGAAAGTGCTGCAACTATGACTGTCCCACTTCATATCTGTCCCACTTCATGACTGTCCCACTTCATGACTGTCCCACTTCATGACTGTCCCATTTCATGACTGTCCCATTTCATAACTGTCCCACTTCATGACTGTCCCACTTCATGACTGTCCCACTTCATGACTGTCCCACTTCATGACTGTCCCACTTCATGACTGTCCTGCATATTTAACAGACATTTATTTCAGGTCAGAATCGGCTCGAACCTGCTAACTTCGCTCTAAGTTTGTAAATATTACGATTATTCTGCAAGTTACATACATTCTAATACCACTCATATTTCAGTGCGTGCAGGAAAACATGATAAACTGATCATTAGCCAAGAAATCAGGAAACGGGTGGGGTTTTGAACCAGTGAGTCGTAAAACTGGGCCAGTGCGTTAACCACTGGGCCAGGTGGCTCTAATAAGGTATACATCTATACATCATAGGGCCACCACTGTGACCACAAATGCAGGTTTTTACAGACGAATTCCACACCAGCGTGGCTGTGACGAACTCTAGCTCAAGTCCCATCAAAGCCGTCATCATGACTCACAAAATCAGAATAAAACGATTGCAAACAAACTACGGAACGGATGGGGTTTAAACCTATGGCATGATGGCGACTTTGGGGGAACTTGAGCTAAAGTTCACCGCATTCACGCTGGAGTTGAATTCATCTGTTAAAACATGCATTTATGGTCACAGTGGTGGCCCATGCTAACTTCCCAATGGTGTATAAAAATATACCTAGTAAGATGACTCTTATTAGAGCCAGCTGGCCAAGTGGTTAACGCACTGACCTGTGACTTTCACGACTCACTTGCCATATGAAGTGTCCAGATTTTCATTCTTGAGCGTCACAGCGGCCGTAATAAAATACGGGTAATGAAATGTAATTTAGTCCTGTCCAACTTTGTGTTATCCTAAATTTAGATATTGTTGCTTCTCATTATTGAAGCAAGTTAGTCTTATCTTGTTCTGGCTGGTGTTCTTGGAGTAATTGCAATAAAGAATGATTACAGTATATAGCAGTTAGTGTATAGTATACAGTATTTAGTTTATTCGGTACATAATAATAATATAATATAATAATATCTTTATTTCTACAAGTTCATATACAAGGTATATGATATACAACTATGTAGAAAACCGCTTGTTATGCAGAGCATTTCCCGCAAATTAGGTCAGTTTTGTCCCAGGATGCGACCCACACCAGTCGACTAACTCCCAGGTACCCATTTTACTGATGGGTGAACACAAACAACCGGTGTAAGGAAACACGCCCAATGTTTCTACCCTCACCGGGAATCGAACCCGGACCCTCGCCGTGTGAAGCGAGAGCTTTAGCCACCAGGCCACGGGGCATGATACATTCATCAATATCATTACCCGTGCGCGAGGGTAGGCCATAGTGAGAGATTATAATTCCAAAGACTCAAGAATTAGTAACTCCAGTTTTGTTGGAGGTTATAGTGGAATGCATGACGATATCCTCTTCTCTATACTGAAGTCTCCTAGCTCAGACTGACACATTTCATTTCCTGCGGAACGTAACCCATCCTGTGTGATGGAGTGTGACAGGGAACACATGGCCAGTTTTTGTGTCCGTTGCGTAACTATCAGAGTACAACAGCAGCCCATTGCTAATGTTTGTTATTTATCTTAAAACAAAACTGTCAGCTCAGTAATGGAGGGAGGAGAGAGGACATAATGAGAGAAGACTTGTCCTCAGCCACACGCGAGTCATGTATATTTGATTCACATTCGGAAAACACATCAAATCTAAATATAAAAACACTAAAAAAACAGATATAATGATTGAAATAAACAGATGTGTCTCATGTTTCGTTACGAGTGAATTTCTGTTTGCTGCGACCAGCTGAATAACTCTGTTACCATTGTTTCCCATGTACTCTCTCTCTCTCTCTCTCTCTCTCTCTCTCTCTCTCTCTCTCTCTCTCTCTCTCTCTCTCTCTCTCTCTCTCTCTCTCTCTCTCTCTCATTAACAACAGCAGAGTCCGGTATGTGACTGTGTGTCTCCTGCAGGTTGGCTCCCCCGGTGGTGCGGGTGGGTGGGCGTAGCTGCTTTGACGCCCAACATGCCGCCCTCACGGCCGCTCTCTACACTATTGTGAGTAAGACTCCCAGCACACCCTCGCCCATACATCATGTAAACATGATAATGGTGTACAGTGCCGACAAGTACATAAGTAAGGCGTTTGAAACAGTTACTGTACGTATCTTTGTTCCCAAACACTTCGCCTACACAGTAGGCTTCTTCAGTCGAATACAAAGGAGACAGCAGAGGCAGTGAGGGTGATGGACTGGTTACATCGTCTTTACATCAATACTGTTCCTGCTGTCTTCTCTGTATTCCACTGAAGAAACCTACTGGAAATAAAGATACATAACTTTTGGAAATATCTTACTTATCCAGACAATGTGTACGTGTAGGGTACAAAACACACTCTTGTATGTTTCCACAGTACTTTTTTCTCCTTGCGCACATACACACAGACATAAACGTGCCTTGACACACACACACATACACACACAGCATGGCTAGACCTTGTATTCACCCTAAGTGACTCTTACATAAGGGACGTTGAATACGAGACGCCCGTCCTTGCTAGGAACCACTCAGTACTGTGTATCAAGTACGTACCTTGTGGAAGCAAAGGTTGGGAGGAACACATCACGAGAAGGTTGGGTGAAATTTGACCTCCAAAGAGGAGATTACGCAGGCATGAGGGAAACCCTGCATTGAGTTCTGCGGAGAAGGGAACCACAAGGATTGGTTGAAATAATGATGTATGTAGCCGGAAGTGTCGCGAAGGAGAGAAGAAATTCATTTCCAGGACCAGAAGAACTAATGACAAGAACAGTGAGTGTGCATGGCTAATCAGCGGTGGGGAGAGGCAAAACCCAAAAGTTCAAGAACATGAAAAAAATATATTGACAGCAAAGGTAGAAGGAGAGAAGGGAAGCAATCAAAAGCGACAGAAAGAAATATACATGAATGAGAAGGGAGGCTGAACGACAATTAAAGAATGACATCCCATCACACGATATATCTAAACCAGTTTTTCGAACTGTATTAATTGATACGGTTCGAAAAACAGCAAATGTAGTTCCGAATTTTAACAAAGGGGACAGACAAATGGCAGTGAACTACAGGCCAGTGTCACTGACTTGCACGAAATGTTATTAGAAGAGTGGTGAAGCACCTGGAAGGGTGAGGCTTCTTAAACTACAACCAACATGGTTTCTGAGATGGTAAATCCTATTTTACAAACCTGTTAGATTTATGTGACATGGTAGGAAAGCGAGGCAAGAGAGAGGGGAGGGGGATCAAGGGACATTTAACAGGAAGTAGGTAACAAGTAATTATTCGGGAAGAGGTGTCTGAATGGTCATTAATGCTAACACTCTTGGTATAAACATTAATGCTCACACTCCTGGTATAAACATTAATGCTCATACTGTTGCTATAAACATTAATGCTCACACTCCTGGTATAAACATTAATGCTCATACTGTTGCTATAAACATTAATGCTCACACTCCTGGTATAAACATTAATGCTCATACTGTTGCTATAAACATTAATGCTCACACTCCTGTATAAACATTAATGCTCATACTGTTGCTATAACATTAATACTCACACTCCTGGTATAAACATTAATGCTCATACTTTTGCTATAAACATTAATGCACACACTCCTGGTATAAACATTCTTCACTGCAGTGCAGAAATTAACAGTTTTTTCCTTACACTTCACGCCACTCATGGTTCCAGTGACGCCACTCATGGTTCCAGTGACGCCACTCATGGTTCCAGTGACGCCACTCATGGTTCCAGTGACGCCACTCATGGTTCCAGTGACGCCACTCATGGTTCCAGTGACGCCACTCATGGTTCCAGTGACGCCACTCATGGTTCCAGTGACGCTAAGAAGCAGCTGCTTAGCTGAGTGAATAATTAGCTAATTATTTCGGCAGATAATTTGTTTATTATTAACTAGTAACTGTGTCACGGGAACTGTAATGTTATCGAAGTGACTAACTAGTTAGTGAATGTGTAAGTTAGTTGATTTTCTGATTAGTTATTAAACTAATAGGAGAAGTGGACATTTAGTTGTTTGGTTAGTACCTTAACTATCTAGCTGGAGAGTTGGTTATTTAATTGGCTGGTTAGCAAGTTAACCACCCAGTTAGAGGTATGCCTAAAAAAGTTAGATTCTCACTTAGCCTGTTCTTCATTAAAGAACAAAAAGGCACAATGCAGTGACTGGAACAATACACAAATAACCAGCACATAGAAAAAAGAAATTTTATGACGACGTTTCGGTCCGTTCTAGACCATTAACTAGTTACTCTGTGTGACTAGTTAATGGTCATAAGGTTTCTTTCTTCTTTTTGTGGGTTATTTGTATCTTGTTCTTCATTATTAGTCTTCATGTGGGTGCTAGCTGACCAGAAATTAACAACTTAAAATTAATACTCAATGCTATGACAGAGGAAGCCTCATTTTGCAGGCACTAGTTCCTAGGCCTTTTTTTTGTATCCATATGTTCTTTACCGTCCACCAGATATATTTCCAGATATATTAAGCAAATTTCCTAAATTTGAACAGATAAGTGAACTGTAGATATAAATCCAAATGTACTCATATTAACCCTTTTGGAGCCTTGTTCCTAGGCCTTTTGTGTATCCATTTGCTCTTGTGCTACCCTCCACAGGATGGATATGCGGTGCAAAATAAACTAGCCACTTCGGTGGCAGCAAAAATCTAAATCTTCAATCGTCCATAGCATGGATACAGAAGGTCCACAATGAACTAGGCACCTCTGCGGCAAAATAAAATTCCTTTGTCAATAGTGTGAATGTGAGTGAAGCTGCATCACTCTTGATGGTTTATGTACACAGGCAGACAACAGAAGAGAGAACAAAGGGAACAGAACAGAGTAAAATGAATTAAAGCTTAATGAAACTCGCTGGCATGTGAGTCGAATTTATATATAAATATATATATACTTTTATTTACATATACATGAAAATAAACACAGATATATATATATATATATATATATATATATATATATATATATATATATATATATATATATATATATATATATATATATATATATATATGCATGAATTCTTTTTCACAATCTCTATAATTTCTTGTTATTGGATAATAATAACAGAATAGATTGATATAGATGATGCCATCAGTGTCGTCCACTCTAGCATTAAGGTTATCCAAACAATATATCTCTCACTTCGTTCAAATATCCGTAAACATCCACTAAGTACCTCACACAATCTCTCTTTCTCCTCTACTCATCTTCGCCCCCAGGCGCAAAAAAAAATGCTTATTTATCTCGCTCTCCACATCCCATTTTCATTTTTCACACAATCCTTAAATTTAAAGATTTATTCCCGAATCTTTTTTTTTTTTACAGCAAAGTTCACTTTTTATATTACGTCTCGTTCATTAACTCTCATTCTGTCAAATATACCCGACTGACTTAGTCGAGTCTACTCCTCTCCCTTCCTGGTCTCTCACTCTCCTTAACTCACTCTCCTTAACTCACTCTCCTTAACTCACTCTCCTTAACTCACTCTCCTTAACTCACTCTCCTTAACTCACTCTCCTTAACTCACTCTCCTTAACTCACTCTCCTTAACTCACTCTCCTTAACTCACTCTCCTTAACTCACTCTCCTTATCTCACTCTCCTTAACTCACTCTCCTTAACTCACTCTCCTTAACTCACTCTCCTTAACTCACTCTCCTTAACTCACTCTCCTTAACTCACTCTCCTTAACTCACTCTCCAACTCTCCTAACTCACTCTCCTTAACTCACTCTCCTTAACTCACTCTCCTTAACTCACTCTCCTTAACTCACTCTCCTAACTCTACTCTCCTTAACTCACTCTCCTTAACTCACTCTCCTTAACTCACTCTCCTATAACTCACTTAACTCCTCTCCAACTCACTCTCCTTAACTCACTCTCCTTAACTCACTCTCCTTAACTCACTCTCCTTAACTCACTCTCCTTAACTCACTCTCCTTAACTCACTCTCCTTAACTCACTCTCCTTAACTCACTCTCCTTAACTCACTCTCACTCACTTCCAACTCACTCTCCTTAACTCACTCTCCTTAACTCACTCTCCTTAACTCACTCTCCTTAACTCACTCTCCTAACTCCTCTCCTTAACTCACTCTCCTTAACTCACTCTCCATTAACTCACTCTCCTTAACTCACTCTCCTTAACTCACTCTCCTTAACTCACTCTCCTTAACTTACTCTCCTTAACCTCTCCAACTCTCCTTAACTCACTCTCCTTAACTCACTCTCCTTAACTTACTCTCCTTAACTCACTCTCCTTAACTCACTCTCCTTAGCTCACTCTCCTTAACTCACTCTCCTTAACTCTGATTCACTCACAGTTTGGACATTCAGATTCTTTACATTTATAGCATTAAGAATTAGCTCTTCATTTACGCTATTTCTACATCCAGACATATTTTCGTTTTCAGTAAATGTATTTGGAAAACTGGTTACCATCCCCTTGTCGCTGGCACTTGTGTATTTGTATAACATACATATATACATGCATGCAGACAGACACACACACACACACACACACACACACACACACACACACACACACACACATGAGATTAGTAAAGAAGTTGGAAGAACAAGCATGTATAGCAGGAAGGGCACTGGAATGGATCAGGGAATACCTCACAGGGAGGCAACAACGGGTCATGGTGCGTGATGAGGTATCACAGTGGGCGCCTGTGACGAGCGGCGTACCGCAGGGGTCAGTCCTAGGACCAGTGTTATTCTTGGTATATGTAAACGACATGACGGATGGGATAGACTCAGAAGTGTCTCTGTTCGCAGATGATGTGAAATTAATGAGGAGAATCACATCGGAAGAGGACCAAGCAGGACTTCAAACAGACCTGGACAAGCTTGACATCTGGTCTAGCAACTGGCTTCTCGAATTCAATCCCACCAAATGCAAAGTCATGAAGATCGGAGAAGGACAAAGAAGACCGCTGACAGAGTACAGGCTAGGTGGACAAGGGCTACAAACCTCGGCAAAGGAGAAAGACCTTGGGGTGAGTATAACGCCAAGTACGTCTCCGGAGGCACACATCAACCAGATAACTGCGGCAGCATATGGGCGACTGGCAAACCTAAGATTAGCGTTCCGTTACCTAAACAAGGAATCGTTCAAGACACTGTACACCGTGTACGTCAAGCCCATACTAGAATATGCAGCACCAGTCTGGAACCCACACCTGGTCAAGCACGTAAAGAAACTAGAGAAAGTGCAAAGGTTTGCGACAAGGTTAGTTCCACAACTCAGGGGTCTGTCCTATGAAGAAAGGTTGAGGGAAATAGGACTAACAACACTGGAGGAAAGAAGGGTCAGAGGAGACATGATAACGACATACAAAATACTGCGGGGAATCGACAAGGTAGACAGGGACAGGATGTTCCAGAGAGGGAACACAGAAACAAGGGGTCACAACTGGAAGCTGAAGACTCAGATGAGTCAAAGGGATGTTAGGAAGCATTTCTTCAGCCACAGAGTAGTCAGGAAGTGGAATAGTCTAGAGAAAGATATAGTGGAGGCAGGAACCATACATAGTTTTAAGACAAGGTATGATAAAGCTCATGGAGCAGGGAGAGCAGAGACCCAGTAGCAGACAGCGAAGAGGCGGGGCCAGGAGCAGAGTCTCGACCCCTGCAACCACAATTAGGTGAGCACAATTAGGTGAGTACACACACACACAGATTTGAAAATTGACCTCGCTCTGCCCTCACTAAATAATTTGATTTAAAATTTGTATAAATCCTACTGCCTGCCAAGTTTCATTAGACAATTTCCCATAATAGATTCAAAAAACTAAAAAAAGATTCACGTAAACAAGAAGAAATAAACTGTAAACAATGCCTTTCGTGGTGCCGGTTCCCAGCAGAGGTTTCGTCTGTACGAAAGGAATTCAATCAAGTTTCTTACGTAAATTTAATAAAAGAACAATATCGTCGAAAACGGAGGAAAAATACATATTAAAAAGCGGGACCCGGAAGCAGAATTCGCAGTAACAAATTTGGCTCGGAGAATATTATTAAAAAAAAAAAAAAAGGGGGAGGGGGGGGGTTGGTGGTTGTGGTGGCGGCAGTGGGGTAGGGATTGGTTGTTGGTTGGTGATGGTAGTGGGGTTGGTTAGTGGTGATAAGAAATACCACTACTACTACTACTAGTACTACTACTACTAGTACTACTACTACTACTACTACTATAGTACTACTACTACTAGTACTACTACTACTAGTACTACTACTACTAGTACTACTACTACTAGTAATACTACTACTATTATTATTACTAGTACTAGTACTACTACTAGTACTAGTACTACTACTAGTACTACTACTACTAGTACTACTACTAGTACTACTACTACTAGTACTACTACTAGTACTACTACTACTATTACTATTACTGTACTTGCTACTACTAGTACTAGTACTACTACTAGTACTAGTACTACTAGTACTACTCTACTACTACTACTAGTACTACTACTACTACTACTAGTACTACTCTACTAGTACTACTACTACTAGTACTACTACTACTATTACTATACTAGTACTAGTAGCTAATACTAGTACTAGTACTCTAATAGAGTACTAGTCTAGTACTACTACTAGTACTAATACTAGTACTACCACTACTACTAGTACTCCACTATTACTAGTACTACTACTACTACTACTAGTACTACTACTAGTACTAGTCTACTACTACTACTACAACTACTTGTACTACTACTACTATTACTAGTACTACTACTCTACTACTACTACTAGTACTAGTTCTACTACTAGTAGTACTAGTACTACTACTACTACTAGTAGTACTACTACTAGTACTAGTACTACTACTACTACTACTGTACTACTACTACTACAATTACTTGTACTACTACTACTATTACTTGTACTACCACTACTAGTACTACTACTAGTACTAGTACTAGCTACTAATACTAGCACTACTACTTGTACTACTACTATTACTACTACTACCTACTACTAGTACTACTACTAGTACTAGTACTACTAGTAATCTATTACTACAACTACTTGTATTACTACTACTATTACTACTACTATTACTACTACTACTAGTACTAGTAGTAGTACTAGTACTAGTAGTAGTAGTAATAGTAGTAGTAGTAGTAGTAGTAGTGTATGTAGTACTAGTACTAGTAGTAGTACTAGTACTACTACTAGTACTACTACTACTACTAGTACTAGTAGTAGTACTAGTACTAGTAGTAGTAGTAATAGTAGTAGTAGTAGTAGTAGTAGTAGTACATAGTACTAGTAGTAGTATAGTATACTACTAGTACTACTACTAGTAGTAGTACTACTATACTACTACTAGTAGTATACTACTACTACTACTAGTACTTCGCCTCAGTTATTACATAACCACGGTACCCTCATATACAGTGTCCTCGTATTCCTTGAATTAGCTTGATAAAGCTCCTGGAGAGCGAAACGTAGCTGTAACAAATATCTGTTGCTCTTGTGTCCTCTTAATTATATCCTGTTAACCGTAACGTAACTGTTACATGGTAAGTGTACTGTAACTGTAGCCTGAGAAGTAGTATACTGTAACTAACTGTAACCTGGTGACTGTACCGGCAGTGCTCATCAGTGGTGGTGGTGCTGCTGTACTTATGGAGGATCATCGTCAACGCTCGAGACCCTCAACATCTTCAAGACGTTTACTACGGTATGTAACTTCTAGTATATATATATATATATATATATATATATATATATATATATATATATATATATATATATATAACAGTAAAAAAAATCTAATATATTTTGCATTGTCATTAAGTTTTGTTTCCAATTTTTATTGGAGAATTTATTAGAGAATTTATTCAAGATTTTTAATCGGGAATTTAACGAGTGGTCATCGTTAATGTAATGCTCTCAAATTTCAGAGTAGAGCGAGCCAGAGCAAGACCAGTCCCAGGGGGATTAAATATTTTCATGCTCAGATATTCTAAAGCGGAAGATTTGTTTTAAAAGACCTAATAATATACCACAACGAACATCTGGGACATTTGTTACTATACAAATTATTTTGATAAAAAAATAATTGAACACTTCCTTACTATGGATATGCTTGCTTTACTATTAGAAAAAAACAACTTTCAATACTGTAATTTAAATTATACCCTTAATTTTTTTTATTTTAGATTTGTCTTTATCCATCCCTTAACTATTTGTTCGTACTTTAAATTTATAGACAGAATCCCTACACCTCAGCATGGCACTCTGGAGAGCCATGGCTCTCTGGAGAGCCATGCTGGAAGAGAAAGGCGGCAGCCATCAGTGTCTGGTGAATGCATTAATCCTTGAAGTCAAAGAAACCATTTCACGCTCTCCTCATGGGTCAAAGGTCACTGATTCTATTGGGACAAAGTGGTAAAGGTGGGCTAAGTCCCTATACTTGTTAAGTTTGGGACCTTTCCATGTGATAAAAATAGTATGTAAGTGTCGGCGAGGATAGATGCATAAGTATAGTCCCTCACCAACAGTCTACTGTTCTTCCAAGGTGATCCCATTATGGTAAGTGGGAGGTGCGTCAGCGGAGGCTGCGTAGTGAATCTGGAGGTTCTCTGAGATGAGCACTGGTCTGTAGCAACACTTCTCTACATCTTGTTTACTTCATTGTTTGTCATGGCAACTTGTGTATGTACGCACACTCGCTTATGTGTGTGTGTGTGTGTGTGTGTGTGTGTGTGTGTGTGTACTCACCTAGTTGTACTCACCTAGTTGTGGTTGCAGGGGTCGAGACATAGCTCCTGGCCCCGCCTCTTCACTGGCCGCTACTGGGTCACTCTCCCTGCGCCATGAGCTTTATCATACCTCTTCTTAAAGCTATGAATGGATCCTGCCTCCACTACATCGCTTCCCAAACTATTCCACTTCCTGACCACTCTGTGACTGAAGAAATACTTCCTAACATCCCTGTGATTCACCTGAGTATTCAACTTCCAACTGTGTCCCCTTGTTGCTGTGTCCCATCTCTGGAACATTCTGTCTCTGTCCACCTTGTCAATTCCTCTCAGTATTTTATATGTCGTTATCACGTCTTCCCTATCTCTCCTGTTCTCCAGTGTCGTTAGGTCGATTTCCCTTAACCTCTCCTCGTAGGACATACCCCTTAGCTCCGGGACTAGTCTTGTTGCAAACCTTTGCACTTTCTCTAATTCTTTACGTGCTTGGCTAGGTGTGGGTTCGAAACTGGTGCTGCATACTCCAATATGGGCCTAACGTACACAGTGTACAGGGTCCTGAACGATTCCTTATTAAGATGTCGGAATGCTGTTCTTAGGTTTGCTAGGCACCCGTATGCTGCAGCAGTTATTTGGTCGATGTGCGCCTCAGGAGATGTGCCTGGTGTTATACTCACCCCAAGATATTTTTCCTTGAGTGAGGTTTGTAGTCTCTGGCCCCCTAGACTGTACTCTGTCTGCGGTCTTCTTTGCCCTTCCCCGATCTTCACGACTTTGCACTTGGTGGGGTTGAACTCCAGGAGCCAATTGCTGGACCAGTCTTGCAGCCTGTCCAGATCCCTTTGTAGTTCTGAGTGGTCCTCGTCCGATTGAATTCTTATCATCAACTTCACATCATCTGCAAACAGGGACACTTCGGAGTCTATTCCTTCCGTCATGTCGTTCACAAATACCAGAACATAAGAACATAAGAAAGGAGGAACACTGCAGCAGGCCTGTTGGCACTAAAGCTACAGAACACAAAGAGAAGAATTGTATTATTCACAGGAGAAAGAAGATGCGTATAATGGACTGGAAGGAAAGCTGAAATTATCACAAAAATGGAAAGTCGGACAAAAAAATGTTCAGAGGCATCACACATAAACACTTCCAATACCAATGAATAAAACTAGGGGAACTTAGGGTCGGGAACCTCTAAGCTCAAACTGAAAATTCTGTAAAGCAGTCAGTACAGGTGACCCAGCAACCTGCCAGCATTACCACCCAATCAGCCTTCACCTGGTCACGTCTGTCTCCACTTCACCACCTTCCTCTATATAATGTCCTGCAGCAGGTTACATGTGCTAACTTGGAGAAGGTTGTCCCAAAGCAAAATGTTTTCGATAAGGTTTACTTTGCACATGGTGTCTCAGCAGTCCTTTCATTAACATATGAGGAATATGTCAATGGTCTTTGTATGGAGGTCATCGGAAAGTCAAGAGATCAAGAGTGGGGAGCAATAAGACCGGTTTAATACTTAGTCTTTTGTTACAAAATTGAATAAAAATAAATTCGAAACACTCAACAAAATCGTCTGAGAATAAAGGAAAGAATAAAAATAAAAATGTTAAAGATTAAAATAAAAGAAACATAAATGTACTCCTGTTTTCACAAATATATATATATATATATATATATATATATATATATATATATATATATATATATATATATATATATATATATATATATATATATATATATATATATATATATATATATATATATATATATAGCTAGGAATTCGCAAGGGCAGGCGAAATATTCACAAACACTGATCTCTGGTGACAGAGACGCGAGTGCTTTACCGACCGTACCACACTGGACCAATACCTTGGCATCCAGCTCACGCTAGACGTTGATCCAAGGCAGCCAGCTTTCAGGCAGGTGGCTTACAGCTTTTCATCTCATCCCCTGCATGCATCGACACAACTAGAGTTTTTTACAATATAAATATATATATAATATATAATATATATATATATATATATATATATATATATATATATATATATATATATATATATATATATATATATATATATATATATATATATATATATATATATATATATATATATATATATATATATGCAGCATTAAACTCTTGACAAACATACACAGTATATAAATATCACCTACTCATGATGTTCCATTAATCCAAAATCATCAAAGGAAGAAATCAGTAACCCCAGTATTAGTAAACAAAAAACTACACAGGGATCGTATAATTCGACAGTATTCATTTTGCCCAAATCCGCTCTTCACTAAAACAATAAATCTATACCAGGTGCAGAGCAACGAAATAAACTTTTCTTTTTGATCGCTAGTTATATAAATCTACATTAATTGCCTCACTATATTGAATTTGTGTTGCCACAGAGAGTTAAGGGAATAATCCCCCGAGTTGTAATTACAACATAATTCTTGTTACATTGGTAGCTACCAGTGGGATTCACACATATTGTTTTATTATTATGTTTAGTTTTATACTTATATTTGTTTTTAGCTCTTTTTTGGGGGTTCCTTTTTTTTTAAATGTGTGATAATGGTTTACATTAATTGTTTCAGACACACACACACACACACCACCAAGGGCTGGGCACAATACATGCAACCGAGGAAGAAGTGAAGAGGCTGCTGAGTGAGCTAGATACCTCAAAGGCGATGGGCCGGACAACATCTCTCCATGGGTCCTGAGAGAGGGAGCAGAGGCGCAATGTGTACCCCTAACAACAATATTCAACACATCTATTGAAACAGGGAGATTACCTGACATGAAGCACTAAACTACAGACCAGTGTCACTGACATGTATAGTATCCAAAGTCATGGATAAGATTATCAGGAGAAGAGTGGTGGAGCACCTAGAAAGGAATGAGCTTATCAACGACGGCCAACACGGTTTCAGGGACGGAAAATCCTGTGTCACAAACCTACTGGAGTTCTATGACAGGGTGACAGCAGTAAGACAAGAGAGAGAGAGGGGTGGGTAGATTGGATTTTCTTGGACTGTAAGAAGGGGTTTGACACAGTTCCACACAAGAGATTAGTGCAGAAGCTGGAGGACCAGGCAAGGATAACAGGGAAGGCACTACAATGGATCAGGGAATACCTGTCAGGAAGACAGCAGCGAGTCATGGTACGTGGCGAGGTGTCAGAGTGGGCGCCTGTGACGAGTGGGGTTCCACAGGGGTCAGTCCTAGGACCGGTGCTGTTTCTGCTTATTTCTTGGGCAGCTTTGGCTTATTTCTTGGGCAGCATTGAGCTTATTTCTTGGGCAGCATTGAAAATTAGGTTGAGCTAATATTCTGTTAGTAGGATGGATTGTGAAGGACCTGCCTGGTATGTGTTCAAGGATTCTTGTGTGAAGGTTTGGTGCAGTCTCACCTGTGTACAGTGGTGCTACTGCTGTAGAACACACATTCACAAGACTTGCATTATTTATAGGAGAAAATACCCACATGTAACGGACTGAATGATACCTGAAATTATCACAAAATAGGAACATTCTGCAAACTCCAGTTTCACAACTGGCATGGTTGCGGGTAGTGTGTGTTTCACAACTGGCATGGTTGCGGGTAGTGTGTGTTTCACAACTGGCATGGTTGCGGGTAGTGTTTGTTTCACAACTGGCATGGTTGCGGGTAGTGTTTGTTTCACAACTGGCATGGTTGCGGGTAGTGTGTGTGTTTCGAAATGGAAGTACTAACAGCGATGTTGCTGTCACTCTGGTGGAGAGACTGAGAAATCTGGATGGCCAGAAGGGCTTCCGATAAAAAAAAAAGAGTTGATGGAAGGAATTAGAAATGCCTTAGCATTGCTTTGCTCAAACTTAATTATCTCCCATTCCCTAGGTGTTGCATGACTCCTGTGGTTTTAGCGCTTCCCCATATATATAATTTGATCTCTCATCTTTTGATTTTATCAAATGCTGTTCCTGGACATAACTCCATATCAATTATCTAAACTAAACTTTAATTATTGTACCCTTAGTCTCCAAATAGCTTGTACCTATTTGTAACTATCTTACCTGGAGTTTACATGGAGAGGGTTTCGAGGGTCAACGCCCCCGCGGCCAGGTCTGAGACCAGGCCTCATGGTGGATCAGGGTCTGATCAACCAGGCTGTTACTGTCGGCCGCACGCAAACTGACTTTAGGTGCCTGCCCAGTGCCTTCTTGAAGACAGCCAGGGGTCTATTGGTAATCCCCCTAATGTATGCTGGGAGGCTGTTGAACAGTCTTGGGCCCCGTACAATTATGGTGTTGTCTCTCAGTGTACTAGTGGCGCCCCTGCTTTTCATCGGGGGAATGTTGTTTCTGCTGTGTCTTTTGCTTTCATAGGGAGTGATTTTCGTGTGCAGGTTTGGTACCAATCCCTCCAGGACCTTTCAAGTGTATATTATCATGTATCTCTCTCGCCTGCGTTCCAGGGAATACAGATCAAGAACCTTCAACCGTTCCCAGTAATTTAGGGGCTTTATCGTACTTATGTGTGCTGTGAAAGTTCTTTGTACACTCTCCAGGTTTGCAATGTCGCCAGCCTTAAAGGGGGCTGTTAGTGTACAGCAGTATTCCAGCCTAGAGCAGGTCTGCAATGTCGCCAGCCTTGAAGGGGGCTGTTAGTGTACAGCAGTATTCCAGCCTAGAGAGAACAAGTGATTTGAAGAGTGTCATCATGGGCTTGGCGTCCCTAGTTTTGAAGGTTCTCATTATCCATCCTATCATTTTCCTAGCCGATGAGGTGGATACATTGTTGTGGTTTTTAAAGGCGAGATCCTCTGACATTATCACTCTCAAGTCCTTCACATTTCTTTTTCGCTCTATTGTATGGTTAGAATTTGTCGTATACCTTGATACATTTTTTATTTCCTCAAGTTTTCCTTATCTGAGTAGTTGAAATTTCTACTCGTTGAACTTCATATTGTTTTGAGTGGCCCATTTGAAGATTTGGTTGATGTCCGCTTGGAGTTTTGCAGTGTCTTCAATGGAGGTCACTGCCATGGCAATCCGGGTGTCATCCGCAAAGAAAGACACGGAGCTATAGGTTACATCTCTGTCTATGTCAGAAATAAGGATGAGGAATAGAATGGGAGCGAGTACTGTGCCTTGTGGAACAGAACTTTTCACTGTGGCTGCCTGGGACTTTACTCTGTTTACTATTACTCTTTGTGTTCTATTTGTCAGGAAGTTATAGATCCATCTACCAAATTTTCCTGTTATTCCTTTATCACGCATTTTGTGTGCTATTATACCATGGTCACACTTGTCGAAAGCTTTTGCAAACTATGTGTATACTACATCTGTATTTTGTTTATCCTCAACAGCATCTAGGACCCTGTCATAGTGGTCCAGGAGCTGGGACAGGCAGGAGTGACCTACTCTAAACCCGTGTTGCCCTGGGTTGTGTAATTGATGGGTATCTAGGTGGTTGGCGATCTTGCTTCTTAGAACCCTCTCAAAGATTTTTATGATATGGGACGTTAGTGCTATCGGTCTGTAGTTCTTTGCAATTGCTTTACTGCCACCCTTGTGGAGTGGGGCTATGTCTGTTGTTTTTTATGTGTGTGGGATGACCCCTGTGTCCATGCTCCCTCTCCATAGAATGCTGAAGGCACGCGATAGGGGCTTCTTGCAATTCTTGATGAACACGGAGTTCCATGAGTCTGAGCCTGGGGCAGAATGCATAGGCATGTCATTTATTCATTTATTGCCTTTTCAAAGTCTTGTGGAGTTAAAATCATATCCGAGATTTTTGAGATGACCAAATTTTGCGTTTCGTTCATAAAGAATTCATTTGGATTGTCGACCCTTAGTCTGGGCAGCGGCTCGCTGAACACTGAGTCGTATTGGGACTTTAATATCTCACTCATTTCTTGGCTGTCATCTGTGTAGGTCCCATCTCGCCTAAGCAGAGTCCCAATACTGGATGTTGTTTTTCCCTTAGATTTGGCATAAGAGAAGTTTTTTTTTTTTAATTTCCTTTATGGCTTTTAGTTCTTCATGTGATTCTTGTCTCGTGTAAGATTGCTTCAGTTTAAGTTCGATATTTGCAATTTCATTGACCAGTGCCTCTCTACGTATTTCAAATATATTGGCCCCTCTCAGCAGCTCTGTGACTCTTTGCCTTCGTCTGTATAGGGGGCGTCTCTCTCTTTCTAGTTTACATCTTCTCTTTCTTTTTCTTAATGGAATGTGTCTTGAGCAGATCCCAAGAACCACAGAGTTCACGTTTTCTAGGCAACTGTTCGGATCCGTGTTGTTTAGGATATCTTCCCAGCATGTTTCATTTAGGACATGGTTGACTTTATTCCATTGTATGTTTTTGTTATTAAAATTGAATTTTGTGAAGAGACCTTCATGACTGATCACATTTTGCTGGTCAGGAGTCCTGTGCATACATGTCTGTACCTCTATTATGTTGTGATCTTAGTGTATTGTCTTTGATACGGTTATATTCCGTATCAGATCGTCGTTGTTAGTGAAGATGAGGTCCAGCGTATTTTCTAGTCTTGTAGGTTCTAATATTTGCTGGTTAAAGATAAATTTGGCGCAGAGATTTAATAGTTCGTGTGTGTGAATTTTCATCTGCGCTGCCTCCTGGGCTGATCTCTGCTAAAACATTGTTTGCTATACTCCTCCATTTTAGGTGTCTCAAGTTGAAATCTCCCAGTAGTAAGATGTTTGGGGCAGGAGTTGGGAGATTTTTCTTACAGTGGTCAATTTTCAAAAGCTGTTCCTGGAATTGTTGGAAAGTTGCATCACGAGGCTTGTATACCACCACAATGACAAGGTTTTGGTTTTCAATCTTTACCGCCAAAACTTCAACTACATCATTTGAGGTGTTTAATAGTTCTGAGCAAATGAGCGACTCTGTGACGTACAGGCCAACCCCCCTTGTTGCCTGTTTAGTCTGTCGCATCTGGATAGGTTATAATCTGGGATCCATATTTCGTTGTCATAATGATCCTTTATGTGGGTCTCTGTGAATGCTGCAAACATTGCATTTGACTCCGTGAGCAGTCCCTTGATGTAAGGAATTTTGTTGTTTTTTGACGGCTTTAGACCCTGTATGTTTGCAAAGACAAATGTCGTTATATTGGTGGAATTTAGGGGGGGTTTATTTGCTGGTTCTAATCTTAAGCTTTATTTGCAAATAAACCTTTCCATTTTTATTTTCACTTGGTATATGATCCCACTACTTTATGTACGACAATAACCATGAAATCTCACCCTGTTTGAGTGCTTAGGTCGTCTCAACTTCTGGCCCTACCTATTACCCCTGGCCTCTCCTGGGTTTACTCTCTCTTGACTTCTTAAAGCTGTGTATAGATGCTGTCTCTTCTATTGATCTCCAACACGTGTCTTCATGGACCCGAGACCTGTCTCTTTAAAAAAAAAACATAAGCGTAGATTCATGCCTGATTTCAAATGCTGATCTCCGTGAAGTAGGTATGACGGATGGGAAGTGTGTTTGTCTCGCATATAACAAACCGAGTATCGATTCTCCACTACTTGTGTAGAATGGCCCACACGGGTCATTATACACAAGAATCGGTACATGATGGGGTGGATAGAGAAGCAATGTGACAGTTGTTGGAAGTGTAGGGAATAGGTGGTAGGTCAATAAAAGCAGTAAAGAGCTTTATGCGAACGGTGAGGTTTAAGTTATAATAATAATAATAATAATAATAATAATAATAATAATAATAATAATAATAATAATAATAATAATAATAATAATAATAATAATAATAATAATAATATTGCGTGACTTCATTTGCCCTCAGGTGTACAGATCTCCTACATCTCTACCTTAGGGACCCACATCACTCTCATCGCTCTCAGCTACTTCCTCCTCATCGGCATACAACAGGTGAGGTATATACAAAGTGTAGGCATACACAACATGATGAGAAAGACACTATATTTGCAGCGAAACCTTTGTTACGACGTTGCGCTCTAGACTGGATGCTTAGCAAGTATGACGCACACATAGGGTGAGGCACTCAAGATACACCCTACATTAGGGTGGGATATATAAAAAACACAAGTGAGCAACACTGTTAATCCACAATACTTACGACCACTTCTTCCCACATTGATCCACCTCAACACAGACTCCCACTAACACACACGCACACTCCACCTCACACACGGGGCCAGGAGCTATGACTCCTGCAACCACAACTAGGTGAGTACACACACAAAAAAAGATCAAAATATAGCATGTAAATGAAGATGGAATTTCAAGCAAGAGTGACGACCTAATGATACGAAGATAGGAGGCAAGCATTAACATCATAGCTTTCAGGCAGATGTAATTGAGAGAGCAGACGCAATATTCTGCAATGGATATCAACTGCTTTGCAAATTAATATTATATTTAGCTTCATCCTCAGTCTGTTTGACAAGAGACAAATGTGTTACCACTTAGTAAAGAAAGAGGAAATAGAGGTGACAGAGAACTAACACTGTTAAGTAGAAACCAGATGAGTTTCAAGTCGATGAGGGGGATAATATATAAGTAAATCAAATGACAACTTAGTAAGCACAAGCTTGACTGGGCGATCTAGGTATCTAGGGACAGAATAACAGCAAATATATCACTGAAGTTACACATGTTCAGACTGACATGTTCATGGCATAGTTACTTGAACAAAGGTTCTTCAGGACCCTGTGTGCAACGTATGTCAGCCCCATCATAGTCTACGCAGTATCTATGTTGGTTCCCCACGAGAAAACATGCCCAGAAACTAGAGAAAGTTCAGAGATTTGCCCCAGGGCTAGCCCCGTGTTAAGAATAACTAAAATAGGTGAATATTGCACCACTGGAAGAGAGGAGAGACGTCACGAGGATTTACAAGATACTCAGAGGAGACGATAGAGTAGAGACAGACTGCATGGAGAAGACTGGCGACAATGGGCACAAATGGAAGGTAAAGATGTAAATGAGTCACAGGGATTCAGATCCAGATCCTTCCTAGTCTTCAGTCTAGGAAGGATCTGGATATGGTGCAAATAGAGACACTTCATGCTAGGAATAGAGTTTGACTGTTAGTATGTTGTTGAGAGCCGGGACCAGGAGCCAAGGGGAATAAAATTGTCGCACTATTTTACACATATAATCGTCAAATCTGCACCTACACATTTGGATTTTACTCTCCGCCGCCGTCATCGTAGCTTTGGTACCTTTCGTAAACGTTTCAAGCTCCGCCACTGAGGATTTTGGAAGACCCGACATTCACAGGAACAAATAGGCGAGTTCCCAATCTCTCACTGTTCCCCCTTCCCCTCCACACACACACTCCCCTCCCACACACTCCCCACACACACACACACTCCCCCCACACACACACTCCCCTCCCACACACACTCCCCCCACACACACTCCCCCACACACACACACACTCCCCCACACACACTCCCTCCACACACACTCCCCCACACACACTCCCCACACACACTCCCCCACACACACACACCTCCCCCACCACACACTCCCCACACACTCCCCCACACACACACTCCCTCCACACACACCTCCTCCACACACACTCCCCACACACACACTCCCCAGACACACTCACCCCCAGACACACACTCACCCCAGACACACACTCTCACCCCAGACACACACTCTCACCCCAGACACACACTCTCCCCCAGACACACACTCTCCCCCAGACACACACTCACCCCCAGACACACACTCACACACACACACCCAGAGACACACACTCACCCCCAGACACACACTCACCCCCAGACACACACTCACCCCCAGACACACACTCACCCCCAGACACACACTCACACACACACACCCCAGACACACACTCACCCCCAGACACACACTCACCCCCAGACACACACTCACCCCCAGACACACACTCACCCCCAGACACACACTCACCACAGTAACACTAAAACTAATATTTCACATTAAGTGGATGCCACGAGTGCGCACCGTCGACCTTCTGAGTGTATGTTATGAAGCAACGCTGCCTGGCGGCATTAACTAGCATTAGACGTTGCTTTAATTTAGTCTCTGGTAGTTTTATTATACACCTCCGTGCCCGTCCTGCGATGGGTAATCATATAAAGATTAGAAGCACATAATGAGTCCAAAGACTCATGAGCCGCCCCTCAAGACGTGGTTTGTGGCAACAATGGAATCTATCGTAGAATGAGGAGTCGGTGAGAGTTCAACCAGTGAGAGTTCAGGCAGAGTCTTTGGTTGCTGCTAAACACTCACTGGGTCGACGGGGCTCGCACCTAGAATTCTGGCGTCAAATATTAAATGTTGTAGAATAATAAGGTAAAGTACCGTGACTGAATATACACAAATAACCGGTACACAGGAGAAAGAAACTTTTGACGACGTTTCGGTTCTATTTAGACCATCAGCTGGCCACACACTGACGCACGAAGGTAAGGCTCCCTTACCTTCGTGTGTTAGTGTGTGACTAGTTAATGCTTCATAAGTTTCTTCTGTGTGATGGTTATTTGTGTATTAACATTTGTATGTGTTGCATAAGTGCAGAGTCATTTATTTTATATGGAGCGCTAAACCCGAAGAGGTCATTCAGCACTAAACCCGTAAGGGTTATTCAGCACAAGAAGAGGTGGATTATTATTGGAAATTGTCATTCAGCTCCTGAGAAATGGGAAGTAACCAGATTTGATCCAAAATAGGGAAGGGTAGATCCAATTTTTTTTAAGGGAGGGGTGGGGGGTTGGATCAAAGCAGGCCTCCTTTGAAGGGAAGGAAGTAGAGGTTGAGGTACTATCCACCATCCACTAATGGCGAGAGAGACAGAGAGAGAAGAGGCGCTAATTGGAGTGTGGGCCATGGGCCATGTATGTGCAGGAGCGGTGTGGGCTGGTCACACCCTGGGTGGTGGCCAACATAGCCTTCATGGCACTGGAGGCAGTTTGCTGTATGTACTCCAACGTACTCAGGGACCACATCAACAAGGTCAGTCATTATTATCATCACTACTATTATTATTATTATTATTATTATTATTATTATTATTATTATTATTATTATTATTATTATTATTATTATTATTATTATTATTATTATTATTATTATTATTATTATTATTATTATTATTATTATTATTATTATTATTATTATTATTATTATTATTATTATTATTATTATTATTATTATTATTATTATTATTAGCATTATTATTACGATTATTACTATTAATAATATTATTATGATTGTTAATATCATCACCATTATTATTATGATTATTATTATCACTACTATTACTATCATTATCATTAACTATTATTATTGTTATTATTTTTATTAGTATTATAATTATATCATGTTATTATATTACATTCAGAGAACGCAACTGTAGGTCTAGCACTTGGGAATGGAAGCTTTGATACAAGAAAGTGAAGGATAGTTTTACTTCTTTGGATCAAAAACCCTTTACTAGTATTAAGATACCCCATTCCCCTCCCCCTCACTAATCCTCCTTCTCCTCCCCTCCCCTCCTCCCCCCTCTCCCTCCTCTCCCCTCTCCCCTTTCTTCCCCTCCCCCTCACTGCACCATCACTTTCACTTTTGTAAGAGAATTAAAAAAATCTTCCACGTTTCTTCTTGTTTTATCTTTTCTGTTCTGCCTCGAGAATGCTTTCTGCACTCCATGAATCGTCCCTCTCCCCCTCTCTCTCTCACACTCACTCACTCTCACACACTCACACACTCTCTCTCTCTCTAACCTCTAAAATCAAGGACACTGCATCAGTATTAATTTCCGTCAGTTGCAGACAACAGCCATGATTGTTGCCACCAACATCCTTTCCTTTCATCTGCCCTTTTTTTTTTTGTTTCCCTCTATCATTTCCTCTCCTTCCCCCTCCCCCTCTCCCTTCCCCTCTCCTTCCCCCTCCCCCTCTCCCTTCCCCTCTCCTTCCTCCCCCACTTCCCTTCTCCAAGCCCTTCCCCGACAACCTTCCCTGTCATCTTCTTTTATTCCCCTTCCATCAGCATCTTTAACCTCCTCTTCTCACTTCCCTCATTCATCACTGTTTTCTTATTGGTTCTGAAATTTACTCTTCTTGTCTTTTCTTTGTCTTTTGTTTCGTCAGTAATAACAATCATTTTTAAGTTATTATTATTTGATAAATTTCCTTTTATTACAATTGACTTTATTGCAATAATAAAAACAAACGAATTATTACTACTTAAATTATAAGTCTTAATTTAATGAGAAAAGACATATATATATATATATATATATATATATATATATATATATATAAAATATATATATATATATATATATATATATATATATATATATATATATATATATATATATATATATATATATATATATAAGTATGAAAATTTATTAAAACAAAAATTGTTTTCAAAATGATGTTCCATTTTTAAAATATTTCAGAAATTCGATGGCATATGCAAAGCAGAAATGACTTTCTTCCTCACCAGAGTTAGCATTAATGTGAGTATGTGTGTATGTGAGTATGTCTGTATATGAGTATGTTTATATATGTACTCACCTAGTTGTTTTTGCAGGGGTCGAGTCATAGCTCCTGGCCCCGCCTCTTCACTGATTGCTACTATGTCCTCTCTCTCCCTGCTCCATGACCTTTATTAAACCTCGTCTTAAAACTATTTATGGTTCCTGCCTCCACTACGTCACTTTCTAGGCTATTCTACTTCCTGACAACTCAATAACTGAAGAAATACTTCCTAACATCCCTTTGACTCATAGGAGTCTTCAACTTCCAATTGTGACCCCTTGTTTCTGTGTCCCCTTTCTGGAACATCTTGTCTCTGTCCACCTTATCTATTCCTCGCAGCATTTTATATGTCGTTATCATGTCTCCCCTAACCCTCCTGTCCTCTAGTGTCGTCAGGCCGATTTCCCTTAACATTTCTTCGTAAGACAATCCCCTTAGCTCTGGGACTAGTCTTGTTGCAAACCTTTGCACTTTCTCTAATTTCTTGACGTCCTTGACCAGGTGTGGGTTCCAAACTGGTGCTGCATACTCCAGTATGGGCCTGACGTATATGGTGTACAGAGTCTTGAACGATTCCTTAGTGAGGTATTGGAACGCTATTCTTATGTTTGCCAGCCGCCCGTATGCTGCAACAGTTATCTGATTGATGTGTGCCTCAGGAGACGTGCTCGGTATTATACTCACCCCAAGATCTTTTTTTGCAGTCTTTGGCCATCTAGACTATACTCCGTCTGCGGTATACTTTGCCCTTCCCAGGCTAGTTGCCTGTCCAGGTCTCTTTGTAGTTCTGCCTGATTCTCGACTGATTTAATTCTTCTCATTAACTTCACATCATCTGCAAACAGGGACACTGCTGAGTCTATTCCTTCCGTTATGTCATTCACATATACCAAAAACAGCACAGGTCCTAGGACTGACCCCTGTGGAACCCCACTCGTCACAGGTGCCCACTCTGACACCTCGTCATGTACCATGACTCGTTGTTGCCTCCCTGTCAGATATTCTCTGATCCATTGCAGTGCCTTTCCTGTTACGTGTGCCTGATCCTCTAGCTTTTGCATTAACCTCTTGTGAGGAACTGTGTCAAACGCCTTCTTGCAGTCCAAGGAAATGCAGTCTATCCACCCCTCTCTCTCGTGTCTTACTTCTGTTACCTTGTCATAAAACTCCAGTAGGTTTGTGACACAGGATTTTCCTTCCCTGAAACCGTGCTGGTTGTCGTTTATAAGCTTGTGTCTTTCTAGGGGCTTCTCCACTCTCCTTCTGATGATCTTCTCCATGACTTTGCATACTATACACGTCAGTGACACAGGTCTGTAGTTTAATGCCTAGTGTCTGTCTCCTTTCTTAAAAATTGGGACTACATTTGCCATCTTCCATACCTCAGGTAGTTGCCCAGTTTCAATGGATGTGTTGAAGATTTTTGTTAGTGGCACACTAAACATCTCTGCTCCCTCTCTAAGGATGTGTATGTGAGTATATGTGTATGTGAGTATGTATGTATGTGTGTATGTGAGTATGTCTGTATGTATGTATATGAGTATGTCTGTATGCATGTATGTCTGTATATGAATATGACTGTATGTATGTCTCTATTTGAGTATGTCTGTGTGTATGTATATATCTGTGTATGTATGTGAGTATGTCTGTATGTGAGTATGTGTTCATGTATGTCTATATGTGAGCATGTGTGTGAGTATATCTGTATGTATGTCTGTGTGTGTGTGCGTGTAAATATTCCTGTAGGTGGGTGTTTGTACATATGCATGTCTGTGCGTATGTCTGCTCGCTTTTATGTCTGTACTTTTGTATGTCTCCATGTGTGTGTATGCTCTACGTGTGCATGTACATTAGTATGTCTGTATATGAGTATGTTTGTACGTGAATATATTTGTACATGAGTTTGTGTATGTGTATGTCTGTACGTGTGTGTTTAAGTGTGCACTTCTGTACGTGGGTATGTCTGTACTTGTGCATGTACGTGAGCGTGTCTGTCCGTATGACTTTGCGTGAAAAATGTTTGTAAGTCAATCTGGGCAAATAGAAGAGGTGTGGATGATCAGTTCTGATCCGAGGAAGGGAGAGAGAAAGCTTCATTTCTTGTATCAAGGGCCCTTACACCAGCATCAAGGCACCCTCTTTGAAACGCTCTAATGTACGACTACTACTACTACTATTACTATTGCTACTACTACTTCTACTATCAGTACTATTATTATTATTACTACTACTACCACTGCTCACGCTGCTCCATTGTCAGTAGCACTGTGTTTTACACTATTTCCATTACTAATTACTGTCGATACAATTAGAAACATGTACAACATGTGTGACAATAATTTCGTCTGCTACACTTGACTCCAGTATATAAGCCCCAGTCTTTTTGCCTATGATTCAGATTCTTCAAGACCAAGGTGCTCATCACCTGCTCCAGGGCTGACGGACTGATACCTCATCTTCCTCTGTCTGCTGCATATATTTCTACAGTCTTCATGTTATGTTCATGTATTGTATTAATGTAGTTACTGTATGGCGAAACGTCTACAAGTATAGATGCCCTGGTGAAGCACATGTGTCTGATTCTTCACGTTGTCTGCACTGAGTACTACTGATATACAACTATTGTAATTGCTGTTCTGTTAGACTGAGGTCAGCCAGGCATTCCTTGGAGTCCCGGAACTTCCCCCTTGGTGCCTGAGGCCTCGGCCACAAGTGTAGAAAAAAAATGAATTCCGCAGTTTCAAAATGTACATTCAACTGGTTTTCGAAGGACTGAATCGATTCAATAACGCGTTAGCCACCTGGGGAGTTAATGGGACTGAAGACCCCAGATGCAAATAACAGCTAATTTTTCAAAATATTGTGTTATATTGACCCGTGACCACTAAAGCGCAGAAAGCTTAACAAATTTCACATTCGTGCTAAAAATCATATTTAAAAAAAGCGGATTCTTTGATTTTTTCAGTATCTTTTGATTTTAAGCTACCCCTCCCCCCATACAGAAATTTTATTTTAAGTTCTCTTTACCCAGATTGAAATCTTGGTTGTGTCACTGAATTGATTTAAGTTCTAATGGCTTCAGTGGGAGACTATTCCAGTGGTCTATAAGTCTACTAAGAAGAGCCATTACAGACAATCTACATAACTGCAGTAGTTGCCATGGAGTTTCCTTAGATTGTTTTGAGAAGGTCTTCATGGAGTTAGCATGATGGCTTTTTTTATTCACCTCATATCCATCCTGCATGAGCATACTGAATTTATTGAATATCTTGAAGGTTTGTATGAGGCTTCGTCTTGTTCTCTGTGTTGTGAGTCAGAAAAGGTTTACTGATTTAAACTTTTATTCATATTTTTGTTCTTTAATGATGGTATTAGTTTTGTTGACCAACACTCGCTCAAGTGTCGTCGTCTTCATTGCAACACGACAACATATGCAAGGCTGGAATCTGGCAAGAACATTTGACAGTGTTATGATTGTTTCAAGTATTTTGCTCTATAAATTTCTTACTGTGAAATCAATCATACTGTTTGCTTTGTCATTGTTTATGACAGATGGTCAGCTTCATCATTTTTATCTCTGTGAGTTTCCGTGTACAGTATACTCACATTATATAATATATCCTAATTGTATTTACCCACAATTAAAGTTCATTCCCATCTTTTTCGACCACTGCGACAGCCTGTCCATCTCTCTCTCAATTCTCCCACAGTCAACATATGCTGCATCATCTGCAAGCATATCAATTTTTGCATCTAAGCCATTTTCTAAATGTATTATGTATATTATGAACAAGATTGGTCTAAAGATCTATCCTCGCGGGACACCATTCATCACTCACAGGCCCTTCCTCATTTCAAATTACTTGCTGCTTCCTGTTTCGAAGATTGTCACTTATACCATACGACTTTATTACCGCTTTCCTTGTCTCTCCCTGCTCTTCCAGTTAATGGTATTAGGTACGTGCAGTCCACCCACCTCTCCAGTCAGCTCATATAAGAGTACTTTCTTCTCTAAAGCTATACCGGATATCTTTTGAGGTCTACTGATCTCCCAGTTCTTCATTATTCTGTGATTATCTTTTCCATTAACTTAGAAGACTTATATTCATGTCAAGGATATAAGTCTGTAGTTCAGCGTTTCTTGTTTATTTTATTGCTTTAAAATTGGTAATATATTTGCTACTTTTCATAATTTTTCATCACTGTTGAATTTCTAGTAATCAGTTCACGAAGTGATTTTTGCTTTTTTCAGAATCCATGGTGACACATTTCAGATCATTGTTAGTGAGCATGTGTAGGTGAGCGTGTCGACACTAATGTCTGTACGGGATTACATCTGGGACTGAGCATGTATGCTCATCAGTACATCCGTGTGGATGAGGGTCCAGCTAGACACAGCGGCTATAGTGGGTGTTGTTGTGTTGCAGGTGATGGCGCTGTGGGCAGTGATGCGCTTCCTCAAGAATATCAGGACTGGCATAACCTACAAAGACCCGGAAGCCATCGAGCTCTGAGGCCGTGAGAAAGTGAGTGTGTGTGTGGTGTGTGTGTGTGTGTGTGTGTGTGTGTGTGAGGTGTGTGTATGTGTGTGAGAGTGTGTGTGCACGAGCGTGTTGAGCTAGCAGTTCAGAGTAATGCAGACAGGTTGATCAGGATCTGCTCGAAGTCAATCAGTTCATGTAAAAGTGGAGGAACCAATTAGTTTTCAGGCGTCGCCTCTAGAGCGACCGTTCAAAGTTGTTCATGTAACACGTGTGTGTGTGTGTGTGTGTGTGTGTGTGTTGTCAAGCAATGTTAGCAAAGGTCATGAAATCTGTGAACGACCGTGTATTGCCTAGTCATCATAACCTGCACCAACCTGAAGGAGGGGTGTTAATGTTGCAGTTTTATAACTGTAGTGTAAAGCACCCCTCTGGCAAGAGAGTGATGGAGTGAATGATGATGAAAGTTTTTCTTTTTCGGGCCACCCTGCCTTGGTGGGAATCGGCCGATGTGTATAAATATATATATATATATATATATATATATATATATATATATATATATATATATATATATATATATATATATATAAATTTCCGAAGCTGAGTGTGTGTGTTTTATTTATTTCTCGGTTTTTTTTAGCTATTTGTAGCTATAGGAGAAGAGTTATGTTCGTGGCGTCAGGCAGTGAGCGATCTGTAGATCATATACACAACCTCTTACGAGTGACCAAATAGTAATATATATATATATATATATATATATATATATATATATATATATATATATATATATATATATATATATATATATATATATATATATAAATATATATATATATATATATATATATATATATATGTAAAAATTCCTTGGGAATTAAGTAAATTTCTATGAAGTTGTTGGCGGCGTCGTGTAGAGTTATCAGTGGATGGGGTGAGAAGACCATAAACGGAGTACAGCTCGAGAGGCGAAAAATGCAAATATCACACCCAACATATCGCCAAAGGTACACAAGTCGCGTAACATCTGCAACATATTTGAGAAGTTAGCTACTCTCAGAACTGCTTTCAGAAACCCTAAAAAAATCTAATCTTTTACCACTTTTTTACAAGGCATATGTCAAGCCTGTCATGGAGTATGCAGCACCAGCATGGAGCCCCCACCTTGTCAAGCATATATCATAACTCGAGAAGGTCCAGATTTATTTATATTAATCAGGGGAATGGTGGGTACTCAGGTTTGATCCATGGTAGGAAAGGATGAATTCAGAATCAAGAACCCCTCAGCGACTCCCCTCTCTTGAGGGGAAAGAGTCCAAAGGTCTGCAGTAGAACTAGTCTCGGAGCTGAAGAGATTGAGTTAAAGGGGGAGACTAAAAAAAAAAAATCTGACGATTTAAGTAGAGACGTATTAAGAAAAACAATTTCGGCATAGACTTTATTCAGATGGTTGTACTGAGTAGGCATGAGAGGACACATGAGGCCAAGAATAATTAATGTTGAAAGGGACGTGGCCAGGAGCTGAGACTCGACCCCCGTAAATATAACATAGCGAGTGCACGCGCGCACACCATGCACACGCGCGCGAGCCACACTCGCAAAACTCCAATTAATTGACATCATGTATTGAGGACCAGGAGAAGACCTGTGACATCACGCCGATATTTCAGACATCGTTTAACATTTGCTGACAGATGCTACTGCGCGTGTTCAGTGCGCTGTTGTCTGTAAACATTTGGAATATGCGCATCCGTTATGTATATATATGTTACGTGGGGCAAATATGTTGTAAATGCGTTTACCCGGTATATTATTCTGTTGGAGATTTTGTGCGTATCAGGGCTTCGAGATCTCATACTCTTGTATAATAAATGAATTAATCGGGAGATTTTTTTTTAATAGATCGCCGTTGATTAATTGAATCCTCCTCCGGATGTTTAATGATACTCAGTTGAGTTAGAGTAGTGAGTATAAGTCGCTAGCGCACTCTCCGGGTTACGCCTATTCTTGATATATCAACAAACAAGACAAAATCCCATCTGTCAGCTCTTTGATCTCGGCTAAATTAGCTTGACACCATTTTTAGCACACCGTAAAAAGTGATAGAGAGGAAATAATTTTATTCCGAGCTAAAGGAAAGTGGGGGTAAAAGTGAACACTGGGAGTGTTTTGATGTGTGGTCTTGCATTATGGATGATCCCAGCACTTAGGACGCCGGTTTGTGTACGTGTATTAAAGACACCCGTGTGTGTCTGTGTAGTAAGGACGCCCTTGTGTGTACGTGTATTGAAGACGACCGTGTGCGAGTGTGTGTTTACTTGGGACACCCCGTTGAGTGTACTTTTGCTAAGGATGTCCGTGTATATGTACATCAAGGACGCTTGTTTGTGCCCGTGTCTGTGACCAAATGTGGTGGTTCATCTCCCAAGAGACACACTATTTCAAAGACCTTCATCTATAACGTTCCCTGCTGTAAGCTGTGTATCACAGCTGCAGAAGCTGGACAAACAGACAGGAGCAGGCAGGTTACTGTGTGTAAGTGAGAAAACTATCGTTTGAGGGTGTGGAAATCCCATGAGCATTGTGCTAGTTAATTGTCTTCAGTTTCTTTTCTGTGTGTACAAAGTGGCAGTTTTAAGTGTCGTGGTGGCGTGTACGTGCAATGTTATGATGTTGCATTTCCTTTGTCATATCATAAGTGAAGTTGCCTTATTTGGTATACATTTTATGTTGTGGCAATGTGTGTGTGTGTGTGTGTGTGTGTGTAAGAGCTCCTGTAGCTACACATGCGTAATTACACACACACACACACAATACTACTGTGTAATTACACACACAATACTGTGTGTGAGTGTGTGTGTGTGTGTGTGTGTGGAGAGAGAGACAGAGAGAGAGAGAGAGACTTTTGTGCTTCCATTCAGCTATTTATGGAAAAAATAATTGTGTAATGTGTAAGTCAAATAAAGCTGAAAAACAAAGAGTTTTTATTTTCCTGTGTTGAAAATAATTGTGTTTGTGGGCGTATTTATGTATAATGCTACTTTTGTGTGTGTATCTGTGTGTGCGTGTGTGTATGTATGTGTGTGTGTGCATATGTGTATGCGTGTGTGTATGTATGTGTGTGTACTCGTCTATTTGTACTCACCTATTTGTGGTTGCAGGGGTCGATTCATAGCTCCTGGCCCCTCCTCTTCACTGATTGCTACTAGGTCCTCTCTCTCCCTGCTCCATGAGCTTTATCAAACCTCGTCTTAAAACTATGTATGGTTCCTGCCTCCACTACGTCACTTTCTATGCTATTCCACTTCCTGACAACTTTATGACTACAGAAATACTTCCTAATATCTCTTTGACTCACCTGAGTCTTCAACTTCCAATTGTGACCAATTGTTTATGTGTCCCATCTCTGGAAATCATGTCTCTGTCCACCTTGTCAATTCCTCGCAGTATTTTGTATGTCGTTATCATGTCTCCCCTAACCCTTCTATCCTCCAGTGTCGGCAGGCCAATTTCCCTTAACCTTTCTTCGTAGGCATTTCCCATTTCTCTGGAATTAGCCTTGTTGCAAACCTTTGCACTTTCTCTAATTTCTTGACGTGCTTGACCAGGCGTGAGTTCTAAACTGGTGCTGCATATTCTAGTATGGGCCTGACGTACACGGTATACAGTGTCTTGAACGATTCCTTGTTAAGGTAACGGAACGCTAATCTTAGGTTTGCCAGTCGCCCATATGCTGCCGCAGTTATCTGGTTGATGTGTGCTTCCGGAGACGTGCTTGGTGTTATACTCACCCCAAGGTCTTTCTCCTTTGGCGAGGTTTGTAGCCTTTGTCCACCTAGCCTGTACTCTGTCAGCGGTCTTCTTTGCCCTTCTCCGATCTTCATGACTTTGCATTTGGTGGGATTAAATTCGAGAAGCCAGTTGCTAGACCAGATGTCAAGCTTGTCCAGGTCTCTGTGAAATCCTGCTTGGTCCTCATCAGATTTGATTCTCCTCATTAATTTCACATCATCTGCGAACAGAGACACTTCTGAGTCTATCCCGTCTGTCATGTCATTCACATATACCAAGAATAGCACTGGTCCTAGGACTGACCCCTGCGGTACCCCGCTCGTCACAGGCGCCCACTGTGATACCTCATCACGCACCATGACCCATTGTTGCCTCCATGTGAGGTATTCCCTGATCCATTCCAGTGCCCTTCCTGTTATACACGCTTGGTCTTCCAACTTCTTTACTAATCTCATATGAGGAACTGTGTCGAAGGCCTTCCTGCAGTCCAGGAAAATGCAATCAACCCACCCTTCTCTCTCTTGTCTTACCTCTGTTACTTTGTCATAGAACTCCAGGAGGTTTGTTACACAGGATTTGCCTTCCCTGATTCCGTGTTGTCTGGCGTTGATTATCCTGTGCAGCTCCAGATGCTCCACCATTCTTTTCCTGATGATTTTCTCCAAGACTTTGCACACTATACACGTAAGTGACACCGGTCTATAGTTTAGTGCCTCTTTTCTGTCTCTTTTTTTAAAGATGGGGACTACGTTGGCCTTTTTCCATACCTCAGGTAGCTGCCCAGTTTCAAGGGATGTGTTGAATATTCTGGTAAGTGGCACACTCAGTACCTCAGCTCCTTCCCGAAGGACCCACGGGGAGATGTTGTCCGGACCCATCGCCTTTGAGGTATCGAGGTCACTGAGTAACTGCTTCACCTCCTCCTCAGTTGTGTGTATGCCCTCCAGCACTTGATACATTCCTTGTTGGTGATGCACTCTGTCCTGTCTACCCAGCTGCCTTCCTGCCTCCACTGTGAATACTTCCTTAAACCTCGAGTTGAGCTCCTCACATACCTCTTGATCGTTACTTGTGAGTTCTCCATCTTCTCTCCTCAGCCTTATCACCTGGTCCTTGACTGTTGTCTTCCTTCTGATGTGACTGTACATCAGTTTCGGGTCAGACTTGACTTTCGATGCTATGTCATTTTCGTACTATTTTTGGGCCTCCCTCCGTACCTGTGCGTACTCGTTTCTAGCTCTGCGACTAATCTCTTTGTTTACTTGGGTTCCATTATCTGATACTCTGAGTCTTTACCTCCTTGCACCTTTGGATAAACCAGGGGCTCTTTCTGGCCTTCCCATTTAATCTTTTTCCTTTGGGTATAAACCGTTCCTCTGCCTCCTTGCACTTTGTCGCTACATATTCCATCATTTCATTTACTGACTGTCCTTCCATTTCCCTTTCCCACTGAACCTCCTGCAGGAAATTCCTCATACCCGAGTAGTCCCCTCTTTTAAAGTCTGGTTTGTCTCTTTCAGTACCATTTTCCCTCTCCACCTGTAGCTCTACTATATACTCAAAGCTCAGCACCATATGATCGCTGGCTCCCAGGGGGCTCTCGTGTGTTATGTCCTCGATGTCTGAGCTGTTCAGGGTGAATACAAGGTCCAGCTTTGCTGGTTCATCCTCCCCTCTCTCTCTCTGGTCGTGTCCCTGACATGTTGGTGCATCAAGTTTTCCAGTACCACGTCCATCATCTTGGCTCTCCATGTTTCTGGACCCCCACGTGGTTTTTGGCTCTCCCAGTCGATCTCCCTGTGGTTGAAATCGCACATGACCAGTAACTTCGCTCTGCTCAAGGGCGCTTTTCTTGCCACCTCCGCCAGAGTGTCCACCATTGCACTGTTGTTCTCGTCATATTCCTCTCCTGGCCTCCTGCAGTTCTGTGGTGGGTTATACACACTGTGTGTGTGTGTGTGTGCGTGAACGTGTGCGTGTGCGTGTGCGTGTACATGTGCATGTGTGAGGGTGTGGTCAGAATGCACCCAGAATGAAATGCCACCGTCATCAGGGACGCTATTAACCTTCCTTCAGGTAATCAGGCTCTCATTAGAGCGAGGGATTGTAGAACCTCTGGTTAACCTGCCGCCCACGACCCCCACCTCCCCTTGTTGCCCCTAATGACTGTTTATCTTTGGCTGTGGAGACTCAGTCATTAGCCTCACTCATTAGCTTCTCATTAGCTTCAGTCATTAACCTCATACTCATTACTCTTGCGCCTCCCACTCCATTAACTCAGCCTCATTATTTACGCTTGCAATAAATTTCTTAATCATGGACCTTCTGGGTAAAACTCGGTTAATCGTTGCTATATATTTTCAAAGAGAAGTTTTAAATTTAGTTTGCGTTTAGTAAGATTAGACAATACTTCGCGTGGGGACAACGTGCTGGATGGATTATGTATGTTTGTTCAGCGTGTATGAAGAAAGGGACAGTACCTAATGACTGGCAGAGAACTTATGTGTTTTCTTTGTGTAAAGGTAAAGGAGACTAGATACAGCATGAGAATTATACGAGAATCAGAGTTTTGAGTTCTGATAAAAGATTTAGAATTTGTTGCGCTGACTGCTCAACAAATTCTAAATCTATTTCAGTGTTGAGATTTTTTGTGTGTCTTTTTTTAATTTTTCAGTGAGTTGCAACATGTTGACTTACTTTGGTGTTGCTCAGTTGGAGAAGCTAGATTATGTTTTTCACGACTCTGTCTTTATGATGATCTGTTGTTCCTTTTCGGTGCTTTCCTTAGATTTGTTGAATATGTTTTGTGCTTTTCGTTTGAAGTCATAGATGAAGCGGGTGGAACATTTTAGCTTCATACAAAAAATATTAACTATATAATGTCCTTTCGCGCTACCCTGCATGTGTGTTGACTTGTTCAAGTTGTATTTAGAGTTCAACATCTATAAGCAAAGGTTCACTCAGCACATAGTGCCTCTCTACTACAGAGTCAAGAAAATAATAAAACCAGTTAACTCTGGGTATATATATTTAAATAAACATTTACACATTAGGCAAGGAGAGATTACCTTCTAGTTTGTTTTGAGCCGTGAATAAATAATGGTATAAGTTTGAAAAGTTAAACTCCCTACTACTGATTTAAGACCAATTGAATATCATTTTAGATAATATTGAGTCTGGTTCTGCTTCGCCTTATTCAGTTTTTTTCCAGATGACTCAGAATGATGCCCACAAAAATTTGTTTTAAAATTGGCAAGTTGGACTTACATTACTAAATAAACAAGACAAACCATCAGTATACACAAATATTTTGCTACGATATAAAAGCGTTAAAATGTTGATATTAATCCGAGGGAGCTCCAATTATGGCACTCGCGCCCTCCTGTGGCCCAGGAGAGCGGGAGTGCCTCCTTACTTGTATCATTAAGTCTTTAGTGTACTCCTGGCATGTGGCCTAATTCCCCCCGTCTCCATTCATCTCGATCCACACCTCTACTGTTTACCCGCCTCCTCACTTTTATTTAGTCCTAATCTTCGATCTCTACTCCTCTCCACTATTCTCATAACCTCCTTTTTCACTACCTCTTCCTTCTAACTTCACCCTACCTGGAGTCGCTTCCAGAGGTCACAGCCCCAGCGGTCGAGTCCCACTCCAGGCCTCCCAGAACACCACCACCTTCCCTATATACAAAGGTAGGTAAGTTAGATTCGTCAGGAAACATGACAAGTGGTTCCTGACGCGGGTCTAAGTCATACGATGACCCTCCAATGTACCTTCGGGTCACCTGACCGAGGCCTTTCGCTGTCCACTCATTTCAAAAATAAGGTTATAAAATAAAAATATATATGTAATACAATGGGGGATTATTTAATTCATTATCAGTTGTTAAACTTCCGAAAAGTAAAAGATTATGAAACTATAAAAAAATATAGTGTACACGGAGAGAGCTGTGTTTGAGGGGTTAAGAGGAAAGGAAAAATATGAAGAGGATGGATGGGGAATAAAGACAGAACAGAACACAGGAACTGAGGATTTTGTTTTATTTAGCAAAATTGGTTGTATCATAAATATTTTGCTACCCTAAGCAAGAACTGAGGTTGTAGATGCAGCATTTGTTATTATTATTATTATTATTATTATTATTATTATTATTATTATTATTATTATTATTATTATTATTATTATTATTATTATTATTATTATTATTATTATTATTATTATTATTATTATCATTATTATTATTATACTCATGAAAGTGAGCTTTTCAAATAAGTTGTAAATAGTCACCAAAGGCAATAATATATTCACTGATCACTTACAATAATTATCACCTATTTTCCTTATAAAAAGATTAATGTTTTTGAAACAATTTACACTTTAACCATTGCTAATTTTCATTTAAAATCGTTCAATCGCTGGAGCATAACACTGGATCATGAATTACACTTCCTTCTTGATCGTTAACACCAAACTGAACTTACGAGTAAAATATCCTCAAAAACTGAGGGAAAAATCGACATTTTTCTTTAACAAGTGATGAGGCACTTCGTGTTCCCCAAGTCAATCCCACGACTGGAAACTGAGTTGGTACCTCAGTTCACAATCCGCATTATAATGTCTCACTGAGACTGGGTCATCCAGTCTGGGTGACTCGTATATTTAAAGACACACCTCCCTGCATAAGGGCTATTTGTAAGGCTTGTCCATTCCCTGTTTCCTATGCCTAGAAAGATCAAGCAGTGACCACTAGAACCAAGCTCATCTTCCTAGGTAGTTACAAAGGTTTCCTTCTGTAGAAATTTGTCAGGGCTGGTGGTCAACAGTTGTGGCCCTGTTGGTCATGAAGTAAGTGGCCTGGCTCTCACTCCATGCCAGTCATCCTTTACCCTCCACACACACACAAAAAAGAACAGTTTAAAAAATTAAGTCATGGATATGGAGCGGGCCGCGTGGGTGTTCATCCCCGGAACTTCCTCCAGATATCCCTCCTTGTTTCCCCCCCCCCCCATCCTTTCCATCTCCTTCCCAACTTCCTCCTGAGCTCCCCTCCCACGTTTCCTTCCAACCTTGCTAGTGTACACTAATTAAAATAATTAACATTTTAGGCACGAACCTGCAAAAATAACTTCTCCCTTCACCTCCCTTCCTGCTTCAACCCTGCCCCTTTCCTCTCATCCCCACCTTTCTCCTTGTTTCATCCCCCACATTCCTCCCTCCTTCATCCCCAACCACCTTCCGAGCTTTGCCCATGCGCTCCCTTCCTTCCTTCCTTCCAGCTTCTCTTCCACCTGGCCCCCATCTCTCTGACACCAACAATAACTCTATGCTCGTGTGGTCGTATCTCGTGGTCGTGAATACACGTACCCTGGCTGGAGGTCACAGTGTTCCCTACTAATGTATTTTTTCTGGTTGTACAAAATAGTCAAATACAAATCTGAAAGCTGTGTTCAATGGGCAGGCTAGGTAGTACAATGGAAGAGTACACAGACAGTATGTAAACATACAATACGGGTTAAGGCGTTTTACTGTGAAAACGTTTTGTCCGCCAGGGGCTTTGTTATAAGTGGGCGAAACATCTTCATAATAAAATGTAACCAACATAGTTTATCTTATTTAAACGAGACAAGTAATCTAGGAAACAAGAAATCTGCACAGCATTACAACAGGATTGAATTCGATGAATCTTATGTGGATGGTAATCAAAGTGGAATCAGAGATGATATGATGCTTTGTTTCTGGAGAACCTTGTCTCTCTCACCATATAATCTAATACTCTAAGCTTCAGAACACGAGTGAGTTGAACTGACCCTGCCGGCCTCCACTCACCTGGACTTCTGGAAGTGAAAAAAGAGGAAGAAATTTTAGAGGAATAATAAGAAAGGAGAAGAAAAGAGTTAGAGGAGGAAGAAGGAGAATTAGAGTAGAAAGGAAGAGGAGATATTGCCGTAGAAACAACTTGATTATTGTACATTGTTGTATACATCCTGTGGATGGTACCGCAAGAACTAAGCCATAAAAAGATTAAATTGAGCTCATCTGTATGTATATTTATATTTTGTTTCATCCATTGCAAAAATATTTAACATTTAAGTTAAATGTCTGGTAGGAGAAGGGGGAGGAAAGAAGAAGAGGCAGACGAAAAGGAAGAAGAAAAAGAATAAGGGAAAAAAGAGGGAGTAGAAATATAAAAAAGAATTACAAGAGGAGGAGGAAAAATAACATGAAGAGCGCCACAGACAACTTCCTAAATGGTGAACAAATTTGCTATTAATTAGTCCAGACAAAACGAACCTGAATAACGATGGATGGAGCTAATGTCCTCATGCTGGCAAATCCATCCGGCTATCATCCTACCACAACCCTGCTACAATAAATCCTTCCACTACCCTACCATTACTCTACCTCCACTCCGTTCACTGGTTTTTACACTTGACAAAATCCAGTTCTTATGACAAAAGATAGGGTTACAAGACGAAGGGGAAAGGGGATGATACAAGTTAATGTACAAACAGTACTCACTCCACCACAGTACGGTAGAGACTATCACTCCACCACAGTACGGTAGAGACTATCACTCCACCACAGTACAGTAGAGACTATCACTCCACCACAGTACGGTAGAGACTATCACTCCACCACAGTACGGTAGAGACTATCACTCCACCACAGTACGGTAGAGACTATCACTCCACCACAGTACAGTAGAGACTATCACTCCACCACAGTACGGTAGAGACTATCACTCCACCACAGTACAGTAGAGACTATCACTCCACCACAGTACGGTAGAGACTATCACTCCACCACAGTACGGTAGAGACTATCACTCCACCACAGTACGGTAGAGACTATCACTCCACCACAGTACGGTAGAGACTATCACTCCACACAGTACGGTAGAGACTATCACTCCACCACAGTACAGTAGAGACTATCACTCCACCACAGTACGGTAGAGACTATCACTCCACCACAGTACGGTAGAGACTATCACTCCACCACAGTACGGTAGAGACTATCACTCCACCACAGTACGGTAGAGACTATCGCTCCACCACAGTACGGTAGAGACTATCGCTCCACCACAGTACGGTAGAGACTATCACTCCACCACAGTACGGTAGAGACTATCACTCCACCACAGTACGGTAGAGACTATCACTCCACCACAGTACAGTAGAGACTATCACTCCACCACAGTACGGTAGAGACTATCACTCCATGTTCTACCTCCTGTCCTCACCATCCAAGCTCAGTCAACAAACACGCCTACCAAAGAGAGGCTCTACCTAGCTAACTGTTCCTCTCTACTGACTATGTATATTGTCTTACGCTCCTTTTTTACCATCGTTAGCCGTTTCTCGAGAGAAAAATGTCAGCAGATTGAGCTTTAAGGGCGAGGATCCCGCATCAAGGCCAGGAAGGCTGCCCTAAAAAATAAATAAAAAATACTTGTGGACACAACAGACTGGAAACAAAAATCTCAATACATGACAACCCTTCTAACACGCCTCTCCTCACCCTTCCACGCCTCTCCACACCCTGCCACCCCTCTCCACACCCTGCCACACCTCTCCTCACCCTGCCACCACACTCCTCACCCTGCCACCACTCTCCTCACCTTGCCACCACTCTTCTCACCTTGCCACCACTATCCTCACCCTGCCACGAATCTCCTCACCCTGCCACACATCTCCTCACCCTGCCACGCCTCTCCTCACCCTGCCACCACTCTCCTCACCCTGCCACGCCTCTCCTCACCATGCCACGCCTCTCCTCACCCTGCCACCCCTCTTCTCACCCTTCCACCCCTCTCCTCATCCTGCCACCACTCTCCTCACTCTGCCACCCTTCTCCTCACCCTGCCACCACTCTTCTCACTTTGCCACCACTATCCTCACCCTACCACGCCTCTCCTCACCCTACCACAACTCTCTTCACTCTGCCACCCATCTCCTCACCTTGCCACGCCTCTCATCAACCTATCACCCCTCTCCTCACCCTGCCACGCCTCTCCTCACCATGCCGCCCCTCTCCTCACCCTGTCACCACTCTCCTCACCCTGCCACGCCTCTCCTCACCATGCCGCCCCTCTCCTCACCCTGTCACCACTCTTCTCACCCTGCCACCACTCTCCTCACCCTACCACTACTCTCTTACTAATATGACGAAACACTCGATGAAGGTTTCTACACACACATATATATGTCGTGCTGAATAGGTAAAACTTGCGATTTTGGCTTAAATAACAACACTCTTCTTGCTGACTAAGGCAAGCGAAAATTTGTATATGCAATAATTTCGCAAAAAATTATTCTGAACCTAACGAAAAATATATATTTCATTGTTTATTATTAAATTATTGTAAACTTATCTAAAATATATTTAGTTTGATTAGGCTAAATTAAATTGCGATTATTATAATAAGGTTAGGTAAGTTTTCTATTTTTTTTTTGGTACAAATTATTAATTTTTACATTAACATATGAAAAAATATATCTTTAAACGTATAAGAGAAATTTTTAGAAAGGACTTAATTTTAAATGAGTTCTTGCTTATTTACCAATTTTATCTATTTGGCACGCTATATATATATATATATATATATATATATATATATATATATATATATATATATATATATATATATATATATATATATATATATATATATATATATATATATATATATATATATATATATATATATATATATATATATATATATATATATATATACAAACACTGATCTCTGGCTGACGGAGACTCGACCCTACGAACCTTGTGACAGGAACGCAGTGCTTTACCGACCGTGTTTGTGAATATTTCGCCTGCTCTTGCGAATTCCTAGCATTGTAAAAATCTCTAGTTGTGTCGATGCATGCAGGGGATGAGATGAAAGCTGTAAGCCACCTGCCTGAAAGCTGGGTGCCTTGGATCAACGTCTAGCGTGAGCTGGATGCCAAGGTATTGGTCCAGTGTGGTACGGTCGGTAAAGCACTGTCACAAGGTTCGTAGGGTCGAGTCTCCGTCGGCCAGAGATCAGTGTTTGTGAATATTTCGCCTGCTCTTGCGAATTCCTAGCATATATATATATATATATATATATATATATATATATATATATATATATATATATATATATATATATATATATATATATATATATATATATATATATATATATATATATATATATATATATATGATATATATATATATATATATATATATATATATATAATATATTATATATATAATATATATATATATATATATATATATATATATATATATATATATATATATATATATATATATATATATATATATATATATATATATATATATATATATATATATATATATATAATATATATATATATATATATATAATATATATATATATATAATATATATATATATATATATATATATATATATATATAATATATATATATATATATATATATATATATATATATATATAAAATATATATATATATATATATATATATATATATATATATATATATATATAATATTTTTTTTTTTTTTTTTTTCAACAAGTCGGCCGTCTCCCACCGAGGCAGGGTGACCCAAAAGAAAGAAAATCCCCAAAAGAAAATACTTTCATCATCATTCAACACTTTCACCACACTCATACATAATCACTGTCTTTGCAGAGGAGCTCAGATACGACAGCTGAGAAAAGTCCCTCCCAGCTGTCACTATCTCAGACCCCTCCTTTAAAGTGCAGGCATTGTACTTCCCATTTCCAGGACTCAAGTCCAATTAAATCAATTAACTGGTTTCCCTGAATCCCTTCACAAAATGTTACCCTGCTCACACTCCAACAGATCGTCATGTCCCAAAAACCATTCGTCTCCATTCACTCCTATCTAACACGCTCACACATGCTTGCTGGAAGTCCAAGCCCCTCGCCCACAAAACCTCCTTTACCTCTTCCCTCCAACCTTTTCTAGGACGGCCCCTACCCCGCCTTCCTTCCCCTACAGATTTATACGCTCTCCAAGTCATTCTACTTTGATCCATTCTCTCTAAATGACCAAACCACCTCAACAACCCCTCTTCAGCCCTCTGACAAATACTTTTAGTAACTCCACACCTTCTCCTAATTTCCACATTCCGAATTTACTGCATAATATTTACACCACACATTGCCCTTAGACAGGACATCTCCACTGCCTCCAGCCTCCTCCTCGCTGCAGCATTTGCAGCCCATGCTTCACACCCATATAAGAGTGTTGGTACCACTATACTTTCGTACATTCCCTTCTTTGCCTCCATGGATAACGTTCTTTGTCTCCACAGATACCTCAATGCACCACTCACCTTTTTTCCTTCATCATTTCTATGATTAACCTCATCCTTCATAAACCCATCTGCTGACACGTCAACTCCCAAATATCTGAAAACATTTACTTCTTCCATAATCCCTCTCTCCAATGTGATATCCAATTTTTCTTTATTTAAATCGTTTGATACCCTCATCACCTTACTCTTATCTATGTTCACTTTTAACTTTCTACCTTTACACACTCTCCCAAACTCGTCCACTAACCTTTGCAACTTTTCTTTAGAATCTCCCATAAGCACAGTATCATCAGCAAAAAGTAACTGTGTCAACTCCCATTTTGCATTTAATTCCCCATAATTTAATCCCACCCCTCTCCCCAACACCCTAGCATTTACTTCTTTTACAACCCCATCTATAAATATATTAAACAACCATGGTGACATTACACATCCCTGTCTAAGACCTACTTTTACCGGGAAGTAATCTCCCTCTCTCTACACACCCTAACCTGAGCCTCACTATCCTCATAAAAACTCTTTACAGCCTTCAGTAACGTACTACCTATTCCATACACTTGCAACATTTGCCACATTGCTCCCCTATCCACTCTATCATATGCCTTTTCTAAATCCATAAATGCAATAAAAACTTCTCTACCTTTATCTAAATACTGTTCACATATATGCTTCAATGTAAACACTTGATCTACACATCCCTACCCACTCTAAAGCCTCCTTGCTCATCTGCAATCCTACTCTCTGTCTTACCTCTAATTCTTTCAATAATAACCCTGCCATACACTTTACCTGGTATACTCAGTAAACTTATTCCCTATAATTTTTACACTCTCTTTATCCCCTTCCTTTATATAAAGGAACTATACATGCTCTCTGCCAATCCCTAGGTACCTTCCCTCTTTCATACATTTATTAAACAAAAATACCAACCACTCCAGCACTATATCCCCCTGCTTTTAACATTTCTGTCATGATTCCGTCAATTCCAGCTGCTTTACCCCTTTCATTCTACGTAATGCCTCACGCACCTCCCCCACACTCACATCCTGCTCTTCTTCACTCCTAAACGATGTTGTACCCCCCTGGCCAGTACATGAAATTACCGCCTCCCTTTTTCATCGACATTTAAAAGTTCCTCAAAATATTCCCGCCATCTACCCAATACCTCCAGCTCCCCATCTACTAACTCCCTACTCTGTTTTTAACTGACAAATCCATTCGTTCCCTAGGCTTTCTTACCTTGTTTATCTCACTCCAAAATTTTTCTTGTTTTCAGCAAAATTTCTTGACAGAGCCTCTCCCATTCTTTCATCCGCTCTTCTTTTGCACTCTCTCACCACTCTCTTCACCTTTCTTTTACTCTCCATATACTCTGCTCTTCTATTAACACTTCTGTTATGTAAAAACCTCTCATAAGCTACCGTTTTCTCTTTTTCACACCCTTTACTTCTTCATTCCACCACTCACTCCTCTTTCCTCCTGCACCTTATATAATATATATATATATATATATAATATATATATATATATATATATATATATATATATATATATATATATATATATATATATATATATTTTATTAACACATCGGCCGATTCCCACCAAGGCAGGGTGGCCCGAAAAAGAAAAACTTTCATCATCATTCACTCCATCACTGTCTTGCCAGAAGGGTGCTTTACACTACAGTTATAAAACTGCAACATTAACATTATTAAACATTATTAAATTGTTAAACTTTTTTCAGAAAATCTTCAAGTCTTAAACAAATCACAATGTAAGCTATATAAAAAAAGGGTAATTCTCTTTTTCCTTCTGGTTAATTATAAAATACCAACTGGAAAGTTGCGCAAACCAAGCAGAGAGAATAAATAAACGGTTAATATATTTTTTAAATCTCTGCCTACACACTTTCTTTTTATTCTCCCACTGATTCCATTGTGCTGCCACTCACTCTCTCTCTCTCTCTCTCTCTCTCTCTCTCTCTCTCTCTCTCTCTCTCTCTCTTCTCTCTCTCCTTCACACTGACACTCAGCAGCAGATCCGCTGACCACACAGCTACACTACTTGAGACACGTAAGTCTGCCTACACTTGTAACTCCTGCTACCCACTCCACAATACATCTGACATTGGTGAACCCATGCTGGAATTCTTGACGATAGCCTCAAAGAACTATAATAATAATAATAATAATAATATTATTATTATTATTATTATTATTATTATTATTATTATTATTATTATTATTATTATTATTATTTAAAGCACTGGGTTCATTAACTGGGTTTAACGTAACCTTTTCACCACCAGACAAGTATACTATAATCACTAAGACAGTGAATAGGTAAACTCTCAGTATATATGTACGCTGAGAGAAGTACACATCTCAGTATGTACATCCTGTGAAGCATTAATATGTGTCATTTAATACAGGGTCTCCTGGACACTCGATCCTCCGACTCGTTAGTGCAAGAGAGACGCCATGTGATTCTATATATTATTTATATTATTAACCCTGAGGAGTAGTAACCCAGGACATACCAACAAAGCCACTTTCAACAGACTGTCTGACTTATTTCCACTAAGTTCCGATGTGATGGAATTTGACAGGGGAAACCTGTAAGTGGCTTTCCTGCCTCCCTCGGGTTACTTGAGTGTGGTTTCCTACACCCTCGCTGGGGTTACTTGTAGTTGTAGGTGGCTTCCCTACCACCCTCGCTGCTGGGTTACCTGTAGCTGGCAGCAACTACCCTGTCTCCTGTGAAGCCGTCTTCACAGGAGACTGAGCAATATTAGTTGCCGTTGTTGGGTTTCTCTAATTATTTAAATGTGCGTGGCTTATGCTAAACACCAGGTGAACACTGTTGTAATTACTTTGACAAGTCTAACTGTGTTGTTAGTACGCCGTAATCGTTCCCCAGAGCGCTAGAACCACGTTCTAAATGCTCCGTTTCTGGTAAAGAAAACATGCTCCCAGACTGCCTTCATGTGATGTTCAGTTGATGATGTGAGTGAGGCCACTCCACTGACCCTCTCTCTCTCATCTCTCTCTCTCTCTCCTCTCTCTCTCTCTCTCACAACATACAAACATACACACACACACACATACATACACACACTGCTTCATTGTCCCCTGCACCCTTGTTTTGTTGTTGGTTGCTGTTGTTGGTTGCTGTTGTTGGTTGCTGTTGTTGGTTGCTGTTGTTGGTTATTATTGATGATTGTTGCTGTTGTACTACTACTACTATTATACTACTACTGCTTCTACTATTACTCATATTACTATCACCACCATCCATACAAAATCACCTCTACATCACTCCATTACCACCATCTTGCCTCTCCACACACACTAACCAGCTATGCCCCACCAGCTATGCTCCAATCCTATCATAGTATCCATTCCTTTACTACCGCCGTCACCACTACACAAACAGCCATCACTATCGATACCACAACCACTTCTACCACAGTCCCATCTACTATCAGCATTTTCAACACGATTGTCACTATTACTCCCACCACCACTACCACTATCATCACCACCACGACCACCACTACTACCACCACAACTAACTCCACTACTACCACCACCACTATCACCGGTACTACCACCGCTACTACCACCGCTACTACCACCACTACTACTACCATCACCACTTCTACCACCACCACTATCACCGCTACTACCACCACTACTACCACCACAACCACTACCGCAACCATCACCACGTTACTACCACAACCACATACACTGTCATTATCTTTAACACCATTACCACCACCACTACCACCACTAGTACCACCATTACCACCAACACCACCAACATTTCACCCAAACATAATATCACCAATGCCCCCTTAAGCTCACTACCTCCCTTCTCAACTTCGAGTCCGTTCGCCCAGCCTCACTCAACACACTACCACCCACACATTACACCTATATTTCTCCTTCACCTACCGACCTTACATTACCACCTACTTCACTAGCGACCTCTCACTCACCTCCCAGCCACCCAACCAGCGTCTTCCTCTCCTCCTTCACCTCCAGGACTTCTTTTGAACTCTAAGGACAAGCTTTCTTCAAGAAGGCAGCTTTCGGGTCACTCACCTTCCTTTGAGCTTCTTCCCAAGAAAAAAGAGGATCTCAAACACTGGTCACAGACGAGAGGATAGGGAGGGGAGGACGAGGATAGTCTTGCTATAAAGACTAGTGGGGAGGGTCATCGGTAGGACGATAGTTTTATTGTCAAGACTAAAGATGGAGGTGGGGGAGTGTGGGTCGTGGATAGTCTCACTATAAATAGTAAGAGAGATAGATATTATTTTATTATTACTACTACTGAGTTACTCGTGCAGGATAAGAGAGGAGATAAACAGACTATCAATAAAGATTATTGTTACTAGAATAATAAATATAGAGTTCGTAATAACACAACAATCTCAGGAAATATATTACGCTGAATTACTTAAGACTATCAGAATTATCTCTTACCTTAATTAAGCACGCGCAAGGAAGCTGTCATCTATGGAGTCTGGCAAGACATTAAGCAAGATGCAGTTTCACAAGACAGGAGAGGGAACTGGTTCAATTAATTTGTTTTTACCTTGATAAATAAATCATTCATTTCTCAAAACACTGGTGCAATTTAAATATGTTTGGTGTTAGGTTACGTAGGATTCGTCAGGAAACAGGTCAAGTGTTTCCTGACGCAGGTCTTAGTTATACGATGACTCGCCACTTGATTATTCTTGTTATAATCAAAACTAAGCGCTTAAAAAAACAGGGTCATACAGCTGTGACCCGCCGCTGGAGCTTTTGGTCATTTGACCGAGGCCTTCAGCTGTAAAAATTAATTATAACATATTTTTCATGTGTGTACGACTGTTTTTTATATACACATGAGCTCTGTTACACATGAATCTCCAAAAATAATTATGCAAAAATACGTTAAGCAAATTTATGTGGATTATATTTATGTTTCATCACATTTTGGGGGGATATTTGTCCTCATAAAAATGTTCACTGCCACATTCCACATTATGTTGTTGTTCTCATAGATTTAAAGTAGCCAATATTGTAAACTGTCAACAGTATTGTAAACTGTCAACAATATTGTAAAGTGTCAACAATATTGTTTACTATATTTAAACTGGTATTTAAATCAGCCTTCGCCGCTGTATGACAAAAACCTTCAATTATTTTCATTTCTATTAATTTTCAGTGAATCTCTTAAATTTCTCTCTTCCCTTTATTGCCAAGGTCAAGTTTATTTATATTTTCTTCAGAATTATAAGTAAATTATATGCGACTCCATCCTTCTCCATCCTTCTCCATCCTTCTCCATCCCTCTCCATCCTTCTCCATCCCTCTCCATCCCTCTCCATCCTTCTCCATCCCTCTCCATCCTTCCCCATCCTTCTCTATTCTTCCCCATCCCCCACCATCTCACACAATCCCCCTCCATCTTCCGTCTTGGCAAATACCTCCACCTTCAGATCATCAGTACATCACCATGCTGTCACCATGCTGTCCATATGCTGTCACTATGCTGTCACCATGCTGTCACCATGCTGTCACCATGCTGTCACCATGCTGTCACCATGCTGTCACCATGCTGTCACCATGCTGTCACTATGCTGTCATTATGTTGTCAACATGCTGTCACTATTCTGTCACCATGCTGTCACTATGCTGTCACTATGCTGTCACCATGCTGTCACTATGCTGTCACGATGCTGTCACTATGCTGTCACCATGCTGTCACTATGCTGTCACCATGCTGTCACTATGCTGTCACCATGCTGTCACCATGCTGTCACCATGCTGTCACCATGCTGTCACCATGCTGTCACTATGCTGTCATTATGTTGTCAACATGCTGTCACTATTCTGTCACCATGCTGTCACTATGCTGTCACTATGCTGTCACCATGCTGTCACTATGCTGTCACGATGCTGTCACTATGCTGTCACCATGCTGTCACTATGCTGTCACCATGCTGTCACTATGCTGTCACCATGCTGTCACTATGCTGTCACCATGTCACCATGCTGTCACCATGCTGTCACCATGCTGTCACCATGCTGTCACTATGCTGTCACCATGTCACCATGCTGTCACCATGCTGTCACCATGCTGTCACCATGCTGTCATCATGCTGTCACTATGCTGTCACCATGCTGTCACCATGCTGTCATCATGCTGTCACCATGCTGTCACCATGCTGTCATCATGCTGTCACTATGCTGTCACCATGCTGTCACCATGCTGTCATCATGCTGTCACTATGCTGTCACCATGCTGTCACCATGCTGTCATCATGCTGTCACCATGCTGTCATCACGCTTTCATACTATTCTCCTCAAATTATTTTGTTCCTCTTTCTCAGCTCCAGGTTTTATACATGGAGCTCTGACCAGACCAGATTTCCCTGAAGACTTCCTGATCTACCAGGCTATTGCTTTAAGCTTCCTACATGCCTGCACAACCATTAAAACCTGGCTGAAGGGTCCGGTTAGCCGGGCCTCCGGGCAGCCTACAACAACAGCCTGGGTGATCCTGATCAGCCGTTCAGTAAGGAAGTCCGGTCTTGGACTTGTCTGAGGGTAGAAATCGCTCAAAGAAATGTCACAAAAAATGTCACAGACAATGTTCTCTGAGAGATTAGTGCAACACTTGCAACACAGAACACTGCAACACTGGCAAGACAGAACACTGCAACACTGGCAAGACAGAACACTGCAACACTGGCAAGACAATGACACTGTAACACTGGCAAGACAGAATGACACTGCAACACTGGCAAGACAGAATAACACCCCAACACTGGCAAGACAGAATAATACTGCAACACTAGCAAGACAGAACAACACTGCAACACTGGCAATACAATAGCACTGTAACACTGGCAAGACAGACTAACACTGCAACACTGGCAAGACAGAATAACACCGCAACACTGGCAAGACAGAATAACACAGCAACACTGGCAAAACAGAATAACTGCAACACTGGCAAGACAGAATAACACCGCAACACTGGCAAGACAGAATAACACCGCAACACTGGCAAGACAGAATAACACTGCAACACTGGCAAGTCAGAATAACACCGCAATACTGGCAAGACAGAATAACACCGCAACACTGGCAAAACAGAATAACACTGTAACACTGGCAAGACAGAATAACACCGCAACACTGGCAAGACAGAATAACACCGCAACACTGGCAAAACAGAATAACACCGCAACACTGGCAAGACAGAATAACACCGCAACACTGGCAAGACAGAATAACACTGCAACACTGGCAAGACAGAATAAAACCGCAACACTAACAAGAGAAAGTAACACTGCAACACTGGCAAGACAGAATAACACTGCAACACTGGCAAGACAGAATAACACTGCAACACTGGCAAGACAGAATATCACTTCAACACTAGCAAGACAGAATAACACCGCAACAATGGCAAAACAAAATAACACTGTAACACTGGCAAGACAGAATAACACCGCAACACTGGCAAGACAGAATAACACTGCAACACTGGCAAGACAGAATAAAACCGCAACACTAACAAGACAAAGTAACACTGCAACACTGGCAAGACAGAATAACACTGCAACACTGGCAAGACAGAATAACACTGCAACACTGGCAAGACAGAATAACACTGCAACACTGGCAAGACAGAATAACACTGCAACACTGGCAAGACAGAATAACACTGCAACAGTGGCAAGACAGAATAACACTGTAACACTGGCAAGACAGAATAACACCTCAACACTGGTAAAACAGAATAACACTGGCAAGACAGAATAACACCGCAACACTAGCAAGACAGAATAACACTTCAACACTGGCAAGATAGAATAACACTGCAACACTGGCAAGACAGAATAACACTGCAACACTGGCAAGACAGAATAACACTGCAGCACTGGCAAGACAGAATAACACTGCAGCACTGGCAAGCCAGAGTAACACTGGCAAGACAGAGTAACACTGCAACACTGGCAAGACAGAATAATACTGCAACACTGGCAAGACAGAATAACACTGCAACACTGGCAAGACAGAGTAACACTGCAACACTGGCAAGACAGAATAACACTGCAGCACTGGCAAGACAGAATAACACTGCAACACTGGCAAGACAGAATAACACTGCAACACTGGCAAGACAGAGTAACACTGCAACACTGGCAAGACAGAATAACACTGCAACACTGGCAAGACAGAACAAGCAATGTTAGTTTGTTCATGTTGTCTTCCTTCCTGGGTATTCTTAGTTTTCATGCATTAAGCATCTCTGTGACAACCAGCCTCATTGTGTTGCAATGAGAAAACTGGCCTGCAGTGTTTCAGTGCAACAGCTATCCTGGCAGTGTTGTAGTGCAACAACCATCCTGGCAGTGTTGCAGTGCAACAATTAAAGGTTACTGCCTGACCAACTTCTCTGTCGTCAACTTCTCTGCAACAAGGTCATTCATGGTACATACTTGCAACATCGCAGGTCCAAAATCTTTCCAGATCAATCACCAAACATTTCTGAAACTCAGCCTTTGAAATGGGAGATACTGTACATGGTCTTACTGACCACCGGAGGCACAGAGGTCCCGAAATATCAGGGTGTTTTATAAATTAAAATCTCATTTATGTTGCTATTAGTACAACTGCACAATCTTACATTCAGCAAAAAACAATGAAAAATTCCTGCTTCTGGGGCAAGAATTATCAAGCAGTAAATTACTCTTTTCCTGAAAGTAAAAATTTAATTCTATTTTTATTAGTATTTTTTTAAGAGATTAGTGAAAATAGTATTTTCACTTATAACCAATTTCTTGCACCATATTAGCATTGTTCAGAAATTGACCTTGACACTCCTTGACAGAACCAGCACTGCACTCAAAAATATTGGTGTTGTGGGATAATGATATTTTCTCGGAAACTTTGTGGCGGGTAGCAGTTGCAAGTTGTGACCAGTGAAAGGAGGGACTAAAGGAGGCAGGGAGAGAGGAGGCAGTAAGTTGTGACCAGCAGGGAGGTGTATGTTGTGACCAGCAGGGAGGTGTATGTTGTGACCAGCAGGGAGGTGTATGTTGTGGCTAACGAGAGAGGTAGACGCTGCAAGTTTTGACCAGCGTGCGAGGACAGTGCAAAAAACAAATAATATAAGTTTTAGTATGGCGGGAGATGTATGTTGGTGCAAGTGTATGGAGGCTTATGTTTCACCAGTGGAAATACGAGAAGGTACACATTTATTTGTAATTACAACCACAATGTCAGTACACATATTAATACATCCACGATGCATTAATGTGTGTACTGAATGTACAGTATTACTGGAGGAAATTGGTATTCCAAACAGGAAGAGAATTAATATAGTCCTGTAGTTTCCATGGTCATGTACGTGCTGGTATCAGGGGTGACATGTCCAGTGGTACTGGTCACCTGATGTGTGAAGCACTGATGGCCAAGTGGACTAAGGCGTCTCTGAATTTTGGCGTGCTTCTCGGGGGTTCGATCCCAGGCAAGGCGACTGGTATTTAATCAATAACAACACTGCGACTATCCGGGAGATCGAACCCGTGTTGTTTTAGCCCGCCTCATGGTGAGCGAAAATTCACGACGCTCTAACCCACTGGACATCCAATCCTATATATATTCATATAGATAGATAGATAGATACAGATATTGTGTGTATATAGATAAGTGAGCTTGATGAAATATAGCAGACAGAATGAGTTGTTTCCTCTTGAAACAGTTATTGAGGTACAGTCATTGTTTCATGAAAGAGTAATCAGTCACCATCATGATTTATTTCTTGAACATGTAACAATAGACAACAATATACACTACACAGTATAATATACAGTATACAATTTACAATATGCAATATACAATATACGACATATACAAAAATTAATTAACTAGCCAAGTTGTCCAAGTGATTGATTATTTTTTTCCGAAACGACTGAAGATGAGGAGAGTGTAAACATTTACGACCACACTGGGAGGAGGCAGTGTCAGTATCACGACCACACTGGGAGGAGGCAGTGTCAGTATCACGACCCCACTGGGAGGAGGCAGTGTCAGTATCACGACCACACTGGGAGGAGGCAGTGTCAGTATCACGACCACACTGGGAGGAGGCAGTGTCAGTATCACGACCACACTGGGAGGAGGCAGTGTCAGTATCATGACCACACTGGGAGGAGGCAGTGTCAGTATCACGACCACACTGGGAGGAGGCAGTGTCAGTATCACGACCACACTGGGAGGAGGCAGTGTCAGTATCACGACCACACTGGGAGGAGGCAGTATATACATCACAACCACACTGGGAAGGAGGCAGCATATACATCACAATCACACTGGGAACGAGGCAGTATATACATCAAGACCACACTGAGGCAGAGGCAGTATATACATCAAGATCACACTGAGGCAGAGGCAGTATATACATCGTGCAGGTTGTAAACCTTTCACGAGCTGAGGTCTGGTCCTCAGGAGACGCGGGGCCAGGAAACGGCTCCCAGGGTGGCTGTGTAAGCTGAGCTGAGAGCTTCATGAAGCTCAGGCCAGCAAAGGCAGAGGTAGCAGGGAGGAGGAGACGAACACAGGCGAGGAAGAGGAGGAGGATAAGAAGGAAGAAGAGGCGGAGGAGGAGGAGGAGGAGGCACCTGGTGAGGAAGACCTCCCTCACTAGGCTATGAAGGAGGTTATCCTCACCAACCTGGTAGGGAGGGTGTCCTCACTAGGCTGTGAGAGGCGAGGTTCTCCGAATTCCGAAGTAATATTTTCCTTGCAATCCACTGCAGCATTTTTCCATACCTGAAATCTATGTTTTCTTCGCTGATATTGTTGTCAAGTAATCTGCAGTCGTATTCCTTGCAATGTTGACATTTGTTGCTAGCCATACAAACTGCATGAATGTTTTGCTATTCTCTTGCCTTTTTAAATTTATTTTATATTCTCTATAATTTTAATGATATTTCTCAAGTTTACCTTTTAGAACCTTCTATTTATGCTATTGTGGCTAGTGTTCAGTCCCGTAGATACAAGTTGCTAGTTTGCCCCCTCGAGTCGTTCTCATTTGTTTTCTTTTGATATGGTTGCTGTTATTGCAGGAACTTTAATGATGACAAGGGAATCTTTTTTTAGAAACTGAGTTGTGTGTAGTACAGCTATTAAAAAAAAAGAAGACTGGATGTTAATTTTATGAATATAAGCCGAATGTTCTATCACTGAGAGAATACATTTGAATAGGAAGGTGTTTAAGGAATTAAGTTTATATGAGGGAGTGAAAATATAAAATGGTGTAGTCGTAATGTTTAATAATCATTTGTAAATAAAAAAAATTGAATGGAAATGAATTAATTCAAGAATTGTGTAGTTTAGAATATCAGTTGGATGTGAGAAGTGGGTTACGATACAAATTTAAGCACCTGGAGGTGAAATGGGAATCATATTTCGACCACCACCCAAGAAATACTAAACAATGGAATAAGCACTTCAAACTCCTTAGAGTTTATCGTCAGTGACAATAGTGTTTTAATAGCGTAGTGCTGCAGGAGGGAGGTTCAGAGGCAGTGTCAGGGAGAGCGTGTAACGAGAGGATAGCGTAAGTGCCCAGGAAAATAAAAAATCTCATTAAAAAAAATTATTTTTATGATTTTTTTCTTTATTATGTTTACAAATAGGATCAGAGAAGTAACATTTTCAGTGTCTAGGTAACAATGTATTTATTATCTCGCACAAGACGGGTCAGTTGCAAATAAACATATGTGCCAACCACGCATGACGACAGTGCCTCACAGGGAAGTACATAGCTAATTGTAGCCTATATATAAATTGCTTCTATCACCACACACAACTTAAATAACCAGTTACCAAAAATTGAATCAGTTATTTTTGCTGATTGAATCAGTTATTTGTGTACATAATCCACAAGTCAGCGACACAAAAACAAAATATTAAATATGTTTGGTTTTACCCACATTTTTCTCTTACCCTTAATAACGAAGCAGGAAAAACCACCATCTCAAGCAGCAGGAACATCATAGCACTGGTCACAGAAGTAACAAGGTGCGTATTGATCACTGGGAGAAAGAACAAGATTTAACATCAGGGGGATTAGGATTTTTCATCTTTCACCCTTAAATTTCATTGATACCTGGAAATACCTGCAATTCAATTATTACTTCCCAGGGCAAGATGAGAAAGCCAGACAGGATGCATATCAATCACCAGAGAAAAAGCTGAACACAAATTGCAAGGATGTCCTGCAAGTGACAGGTGAATAAATAGGTAAATCAGCAAGAAATACTGCAGCAGGTACGTAATAAGTATTTGTAATTTTTCTTGCATAGCACACACATCACTCTGTTAGACGGGTCTCCCCTTTCAAACATATGAAGGTTACCCATGACCCATCTGGTGTTTAATTATATATGTCGTGCCGAATAAGTAAAATTGGTCAATTAGCAAGAACTCATTTAAAATTAAGTCCTTTCTCAAATTTTCTCTTAAACATTTAAAAATATATATTTTTTTTCATTTATGTTAATGTAAAAATTAATAATTTTGTACCAAAAGAACCTTAGAAAACTTACCTAACCTTATTATAATAAGCGCAATTTAATTTAGCCTAATCCAACTAAATATATTTTAGATAAGTTTAAAATAATTTAATAATAAACAAACACAACTAAATATATTTTTTCGTTAGGTTCAGAATGATTTTTACGAAATTATTGCATACATACATTTTCGCTTGCCATAGTCGGCAAGAAGATCGTTGCTATTTAAGCCAAAATCGCAAGTTTTGCCTATTCGGCACGACATATATATGTCGTGCCGAAAATTTATGAAGGGAAACCGGCAGGCCGGACTTGAGTCCTGGAGATGGGAAGTACAGTTTCTGTACTCTGAAGGAGGGGTGTTAATGTTGTAGTTTTATAACTGTAGTGTAAGCGTGCCTCTGGCAAGACAGTGATGGAGCGAATGATGATGAAAGGTTTTCTTTTTCGAGCCACCCTGCCTTGGTGGAAGACGGCCGATGTGTAAATTATATATATATATATATATATATATATATATATATATATATATATATATATATATATATATATATATATATATATATATAATATCCACAATGGTCCACTAAAGCTATGTACCTCCAGAGTCGCCGCACTCGCCGGCTCCTGACATATAAATCAAGCTGGGGAGAGCGACCTCAGAAAACGCAGGCGGCCAGTAAGTGCTTGCAGAAATTAGTCATCCTGCCGACAAAGGTGCCTCCTGCAAGATTACTCAGTAAATACGGATGAGCGGAGTAACACACACACAGGCACACACCAGCACCTGATTATGTATAAGAGGCGAGTGTGCTGCCTTAGTGCTTCCTTAAATTTAATATTACGCCATTAATTCTAAGTTTTCGTACCGCCTGCGTGCCCCAACTTTAGATTTGTACACTGCGTTCCTTTTTTAAGTTTATTTTCCAGTTATTAGATACTAATGCGATGCATTTATTTTCAAGAATCCAGTTTTGGTCTCCAAATTACATAAAAGGCAAAAGTAGTCTGGAGAGATTACAAAGAAGGGAACCTAAGCTCGTACAATCTCTAAGAAGCAAATCACTTCAAGAAAGGTTCAAAGTGTTCTCATACACTCGAGCACGAAGAACCTTCTGAAGTGCCAAATGAGTCAATAACTTGAACCAATGGAATGAAACTTTGAGACAAAAGATGCAACACGGACGTGTGTAAAGTATTTTTTTTTTCACAAAACAGAATTATAACAAAATAGAACAAACTTCCCACTGAAGCTGCAAGCCATTTACAAATCCAGAGTTCATCTAGATATTCGTACTGTGCAGGCATAAACTGTAGTCAACGGATTTCTGATGTTTGGTCAGCAACTACACCAGGAAGAACAGTAAACAATAAGCCACTGAATTCAATAGCAATGATGGTAGAAGTAGAGGTAACAGTGGTGGTTGTGGCAGTCATAGAAGTGGTAGTAGTGTGTGCGCACTTGCGCCACTGTATCCGGAAGTTGAACTGGAGGGAATTAGGTGTAAAAATCACCGATACACATAGATCTCTGAGTTGCAGTGGAGCAACATGGGTAATTACATTAAGAATAGAACTAAAACTAAATACTAATTTGTTTCGCATGCCTTCCATCCACTTCCATCTCTCCAACAAATTCCATGTTGTTTTCTCTCAGTATGGCATGGTACATTCTTCCCTGTTTCATGCCGTGAGGAGATCGAGGAGTGAGAGGAGAGTCTTGTGTTTTACTATAATTTTTTTTCTCTCTTTCTCTCTTTTTCCTCTCTCTCGCTCTCTCTCTTTCTCCACAGTGGTGTTAAAATAAGATACATTACCTTATTTTAAGAGATAAAAGTTGTTACCAACCTCAGCTCATTTAAAAGTCTCCCCTAACATTATCCTATGACAGGAAAAAAACTGAGCATATTTTTGTCCAATAATGAATTTTTACCTTTCAACATTGAAAGGGCAATAATCTACTAACTTTCAAGGTAGATTTAAATGCAAATGTGGTGTTGTTAATAAATCAATGCGAAATGAGTCATTTTCAATCTTCCTCACAACCAGGAGTCATTCATTAACTACAGCATATGGATTATTTTATATCTATTGGACATACAAATGGGAACAAGATGTAGTAATAATGATATAGCAAAATTTTTATTTCGTCACTTGACTTCATTTCATCAATGTCTGAATGCTATACGAACATCTTTTTTTCAAATCCTTAATCATTCTAGGAAGGGATGATCGCAAATGAAGTGATATTCTTAGAAAAAATAAGTTATATTCTCGTTGATTGCGATGTGGAGTCAAGTGTGGTACTTTGACATCATTGGCTATGAACATGACAGTAAATAAACGCTCATGTCTCTGATGAAATGACAAAGCCAGTGAAGGTGAGTCCAGTTCAGAGAAACGTCTCTTTGTTCGATTCTCTAATCTGTCCAGAAATACCAAGGGAAACGGTTGTGAAGGAGAGGCAGGCAATGCCTCACCTTCCCTTGATGTATACTCAAAGTGAGAGCTCACTTGTACCTCATACAGAGTCGTGCTGTTAACTTCTTGGATGTCTTGTAAGGTTTACCCCGTGATTCTTTATAGATCTTTGGGAATCAAATTTTACTCCTAGAATATCCACCTCTTCCTTTGGCTCTAACACATTTTTTTTAATACACCAGCTGTCTCCCATCGAGGTAGGGTGACCCGAAAAAGAAGAAGCACTTTCACCATCACTCACTCTATTACCGTCTTGCCATGGGCACGTCGACATTACAGTTCAGATATCCCTCCTAGCTGCAATATTCTCATACCTCCTTCGGAGTGCAGGGAAGTCCAAAATTGAGCCATCTGGAGACGGCTCAATTTTGGACATCCCCATTTACCGACAGGCTTGCCTGTCGAGGTTCCTAGAATAGATAGTGAGATTCCTGCTGTACCTTTTCCAAACCTTGAACTTAGCAACAGCGGCCGCTCGGCAATGATAGCCAGATCAAGGCTGATCTGAATACTACGTTACAAACTGCCGGTGAGGAATACAGGATTTAGGACATGTTTAGAGAAAGCATTCGCCTGGTTATTAACATCACTGTGGAGTCGAGCATTTCATTAGGTGACAGCGAGCTCCGGGCAAAGGGCCGGCTAATTCCCTTTCTCCCACAGTGTTCTCTTGGCATCTCCAGTGTTGAAGAGACAACCATGTGATCAGATGAACCAGCATGACCCGGAGGTACCTAGAGGTAAATCACTCGCAAATGGGTCAAGGGAGGAACCAGAGTTATGTGTAAGGAAATCCACAGAAGTCTTCCATGTCAAGCAGTGCAAGTAAACCAGCAGCATCTCTCTGCATGCGACGATGGAAGAGCTCACAAACAATTATAACAAGTTTACATTTATGCTGAAGTAGAAGAGAGTCTACATCATCCATCAGGAAGTTAACTGGGTCTGCTCGCTGCAGTTGAGGACGGTACATTACACACGCTTGTTCGGAAGTACAAGGGTTTTATGCATAGCCTAAAGAACTTCACATCTCTCTCTCTCTCTCTCTCTCTCTCTCTCTCTCTCTCTCTCTCTCTCTCCGGAGTGCGTGTTTCTTTCCCATGTCTTGACGAACACGTCAGCCTCCGCTCTCCGCTGCTGTAATGGATATGCTCATTACCATGCAATCATGTACAGTTTTTTCCCTCTGAGTGTGTGTGCGTGTGTGTGAGTGTGTGTGTGTGTGTGTGTGTGTGTGTGTGTGTGTGTGTGTGTGTGTGTGCCTGTGTGCGTGTGTGCGTGCGTGCGCGCGCGTGTGTGACAATTCCACGTAAATATTTTCTGTTTATTATTAAGTATTTTGAACACACTAGGCAGCTGGCAGTTGAATAAGTCAGTATTATAAGATGCAATTAGCACAGAAGGTGTTGATGATCGTTGCATGTTATTATAATCCCATCATGATGAGTTTTTTTTTTTTTTGACAATTCTTTGACGCTATTTGGAGATAAAGAACGTTTTTGATCCTTCAAGGAGGTGATTCCAAGTATTGGATCCTTCGATATTAAGTATTTACTCGGGTTGTGTCGCACACGTGGAATATCAGACAAATATAGTATATTTCTAGTGTTAAGGCTGCGTGATCTATTGCAGCTCTATATGAATTATTTAAGTTCAGGGATGATATATGTATGATGTATTATGTATACGTAGCCAGCATAGCAGTATGTTTGGCTACTTCATTCGTTAAGTAGGTTCAAGTGTTTGAAGAGTGTGGTGTGTGTTGTCTGGAATCCTGCTGAGTTGTCTTTCTAATAGCGGATTTGTGTTGGGTTATGATTGGTTTTAGATGATTTGCTACTTTAAATTCCATGCACAAAGATCGTAGGTGAGGTAATACAGTATAAGTAGCCTGGAAACAATGTCCACTGTTTTGGAAACTTTCTTTGGTGTGTGCTGGAAGCTTGTTTAATTTAACTTTGCTACTGAGGAGAATGCCCAAGAATTTCCCCCCTCGTCTTTTCTTTCAGTATATGTATGACTAATCATATGGAGTCTGCTGGAGACTGCCATTAATGTAGGAGAGTTAAGGAACGGGCAGGACATGAAGCCATGGTGAACCTGTCCTAAAAGCAACAGGTCTGTGCTCTGATCTAGCTCTCATCTCTTTTGTGTGGGTGTAAGACTCGTCCATCAATTCTGTGGTAAAAGCGTGGCCCATGCTCACAGTGCTGTATACAAATATACCTAGTTAGATCAGTTGTATTAACCCCTGTGAGCTCCAGTGGTTAGAACATCAGCATGCTACTCTTAGGATTGCCTTGCTAGGGGTTCGAATCCGGCCCATTTCCTGATTTGTTTACAATCGTGGTACCGCGATTGTCGTGAGTCATTAGTACCTCTGTAGAGTCCACTCTAATTATTTCAAATGGAGCGACATTATGTTCTTTCTGCGGAATTTGGCAAGAAACCATAATTATGAAAATGATCGTTAAGCTACGTAACTAAATGCAATACATTTATTTTTAATTTATTTAAATGGATACTGTATGCTGAAGATACTTCCTATACGCTTCTTACAGTAGGCTTCTTATGTTTCTCACTTGGGTTACATATGAATGGTATACAATACAAAATAAGGTCATAATGTGAATACTGTAGAAGTATATACAAAAGACGAGGTCGTATAAACGATGGGATTTGTGGGACACTATCACAATATCTCCGTATTTTTTATCAGTGAAATTCTAGTTAGGAGTCAGAAAACAGTTAAAGTGCAGTTATTAAGGCTTGTCATATATTAGTTAGTACGCACACTACAATTCTATACAAACCTCAGGTGGATCATAGTTTCAGATGTCCGGACTCCATTAAAAAAAACACCATAACATCGTACTCCTTAAACCAGAACATTATGGAATAAGAGACCATTAACCTGGGCCGCCAGTTATAACTAAGACATAAGACAAAACTCCCTTTAAGGTGTATGAACTTACTAACCTTTGAAACTACTAAATCGTTTCACGTAGAAGTTGCTGCCGCAAATAGACAGTTAAAACTTTTTTCAAAATCTTCAAGATTGATGTGAGATGCTGAATCCAAATTTATAGACAGTGCTGCTTGTCTCCAGCAGTTGCTGACCGACCATCACAATGAAGAGCCGAGCTTGCTGAATCCACTTGGCAAGGTATAGTTAATAAAAAGATGATTTTTATGGTGAAACTATGCTTGAAGAAGACTTCACTGAAAATAATTGACATTATGAAAACTGACAATCATGAGGTATTGAATCCTGTCAACAATCATAGTCTGTGTGAAGAAAGGGCAAACATCCAAAACAATCATTTATTAGGACAAACTTTTGCTCTTTGTAGAATTTTATTAATTCAAAACTCGATAAAAATTTACGCAGAGCGAAACGTTGTCCCAGTAAAACAAATTACTACATGTCGTTTCTTCATTAATATCGGTAGTACGCCACTAGGATACAATCCAGCTCTGACTGTTGATCTTCAGAACTTAGAGGTACCGAGTCCATGACTTCCGATAAACGCTGTGGCGAAGATATAAATCAGTTTCTCCAACGAGAGAAAGAGAAATACTGAAGGACCTTTCCTGCAGAGAGCTGGCCAAGCGAGGGAGGGTCCAGGTGGATCCTTTAGTATAGTGGTTCTTAACCAGGGTTCGATCGAACCCCATGGGTTCGGTGAGTCAGTCACTGAATCTCTGTTCTCCTTTCCAAAGCTTGTTGTATTCGTGCGCTATGTGAAAGACGACATGATGAAGGAAGATTTTTTATTTTGTAAGCCTCTCTCAACACCAACCAAGGCAGCCGACGTGAAGAAACTTGTGGATGACTTCTTCAGAGACAACGATCTTTCGTGGAATGTGGTTTCTGCAGTTTGTTCTGACGAAGCTGCAGTCATGCTGGGAGGAAACTCTGGCTCTGGGGCGCTGGTGAAAGCCGACGCACCACACATCATTGTTACTCACTGTGTTACGCACAGGCTGCGTTGGCAACAAAAACCTTGCCTCCAAAACTGGCAGAAGTATTGAAAATTGTAGTGGAATGTGTGAACTACGTGCGAAATATTGCTATGAAGCACCGCAGCTTCAAAGAGCTGTTAATGAAATGGGTTCTGAATTCGAGGTACTTCTGTACCATTCTAACGTTTGGTGGTGATCCCGGGGAAAGGTGCTGAATCGTGTTTTTGCCTTGCGTGTGGAATTAGCCCTGTTTTTGCGAGAACACCAACATTGTCATGCAGATTGCTTCGAAAATTATGAGTTCATTCTAATTTTGGCGTACATGGCCGATATCTTCGATGCTCTCAATCATCTCAATCGACAGATGCTGGGCGGTGGAGTCAACATCGAAGCGGAAGAAAACCTGAAGGCTTTTCAAAAAAAAACTACCGTTATGGAAACGACGAACAGAGAATGATAACTTGGCAAACTTTTCCCTGCTGGACGACTGTGTAAGTAAGATCTAAGACGTGTCTAGAATCGGAGATATTTCTGTACCCGGGGAACTGAAGCAAGCAATTGCCATGCACTTAGATGAGCTGGCAAAGGAAAAGGAACAGATTTTGTTGCGAAAATGATATGAGAGTGGCACTTGCCAAGGTGAGAGTGGCACTTGCCAAGGTGAGAGTGGCACTTGCCAAGGTGAGAGTGGCACTTGCCAAGGTGAGAGTGGCACTTGCCAAGGTGAGAGTGGCACTTGCCAAGGTGAGAGTGGCACTTGCCAAGGTGAGAGTGGCACTTGCCAAGGTGAAGCCGCGCATTTCTGAACTTGTCTCTGAAAGGCAACAGCAAAAGTCACATTGATTTGCAGTTTTGATTGAAATCATATTTTGAAGAAATCATATTTCATTTTTCCAATTACGAAGGTTCGGTGAATGCACGGATGAACCTTGCGGGGTTCAGTACCTCCAACAATGTTAAGAACCACTGCTTTAGTATCAAGGCTTAGATTTACACAAATCTGAAAACGATGTTGGGACAAAATATCGAGAAGACTGAAAAAATAATTTACGCAGGATATTCTCCAGGTGTCAAAAAGCTGCAGAATAAGAAGGGTGAAGTTCAAGAAGGAACTGGGGAAAGAGGAGGTAACGAAGGGGTAGGAAAAGGGGGATATTATTATCTCCTCTCTCGTTCTCTCACATTTTTTTCCACGTTGTCTTAGAGGAGAAGTGACCACAAAGGTGAAGGAAGAATGAAGGTTAAATATTTGCTCGCTTCCTCAGGGCAATAATGGATATTTTCCTCCCAGGGTAAACACACCACAGGTACCACCACCTTCCCTGCCACCGCCGCCGCCGCCGTCACCACCAAAACAATCAACCACCCAACCAACCAACAAAAACACCCATCCACCCCAAAACACCACCACCCATCTGAACGGCCACCACCACCAAATCCACTACCACCACCACTACCACCACCAGCCTCACCACCCTTCTACTCCTCCTCCTCCTTCCCCTTCTTCTCTCTTCCTACTCAAGATAAACGTCTTAAAATATTTATATAACCTACATGCAACTCACTTCCTCATAAATTACTGCCCAGAAACTGTACACCACAGCAAGGCAGCCAAACATATATGCGGAATAACCTATGTAGAGTAACACAAGCACTATGTAAGTGGTATATATACTCACACAAGCACTATGTAAGTGGTATATATACTCACACAAGCACTATGTAAGTGGTATATATACTCACACAAGCACTATGTAAGTGGTATATATACTCACACAAGCACTATGTAAGTGGTATATATACTCACACAAGCACTATGTAAGTGGTATATATACTCACACAAGCACAATGCAGGTACTGAGAAGTTGCTAACAAAATATGAATGTAAAATACACTTAGCAGAGCGAATGTTAGTAGACGACTTTTCGCCCTAAATAAGGCTTTATCCAGTCTAGGAAAAGGCCTTGTTTACTTTGATACGTCATCAAATATAACACTTAGAGCGAAAAGTCGTCTAACAAAGCCGTATTTAGTATAATAAAGGCCTGTTTAGGATGAAATATCGTGTGAATAAAACATCATTTGGGGCGAAACGTCGCAAATAAAAATATTTTTTGGGTAAGGAAATGCCGCCTTATAATTTTTTTTTTTTTTTGGTACTTGTGTTTTATGTGTTTCTGCGGCAGTACTTTACCGATCCAGCGGAAGAACTTTACCGATCCAGCGGAAGTACTTTACCGATCCAGTGGAAGTACTTTACCGATCCAGCGGAAGTACTTTACCGATCCAGCGGAAGTACTTTACATATCCACTACGTCTCAGTCGAGTGTGTCTGACGCCCGAGAACTGGGTGGTAATTATGATGAAAGGCAGCAGCCAGTATAGGCTTGATTTCATTATAACCTGTGTCTTAAAGCAGCTAGGTGCCGAGACCTAATTTAATCAACACGCCAGCACCTGATCCACGCACCTGTGCGCCGCGTACTCTACTGCCTGCACGAAACAGCAATAATTGCGATTTACTGTGTGAGTGTGTTTGTGTGTGCATGTCTGTGTGTGTGTTTGTGTGCGTGTGTGTGTGTGTGTGTGTGTGTGACTCTGTGTGTGTGTGTGTACTCACCTAATTGTGGTTGCAGGGGGTCGATTCATAGCTTCTGGCCCCGCCTCTTTACGGTCGCTGCTAGGTCACTCTTCCTGCTCTATGAGCTTTATCATACCTCGTCTTAAAGCTATGTATGGTTCCTGCCTCCACTACATCACTTGCTAGACTATTCCACTTTCTGACTACTCTATGGCTGAAGAAATACTTCCTAACATCCCTTTGACTCATCTGAGTCTTCAGCTTCCAATTGTAACCCCTTGTTTCTGTGTTCCCTCTCTTTAACATCCTGTCTCTATCCATCTTGTCTATTCCACGCAGTATTTTGTATGTCGTTATCATGTCTTCCCTAACCCTCCTGTCCTCCAGTATTGTCAGGCCGATTTCCCTTAACCTTGCTTCGTAGGAGATTTCCATTGGCTCTGGAACTAGCCTTGTCGCAAACCTTTGCACTTTCTCTAATTTCTTGACGTGCTTGACCAGGTGTGGGTTCCAGACTGGTGCTGCATACTCTAGTATGGGCCTGTGTGTGTGTGTGTGACTGTGTGTGTGTGTATGTGTGTGTGACTACTCACCTAATTGTGGTTGCAGGGGTAGAGACTCAGCTTTTGGCACCGCCTCTTCACTGATCGCTACTGGGTCCCCTCTCTCCCTGCTCCATGAGCTTTATCATACCTCGTCTTAAAGCTATGTATGGTTCCTGCCTCCACTACATCACTTGCAAGACTATTCCACTTCCTGACTACTCTATGGCTGAAGAAATACTTCCTAACATCCCTTTGACTCACCTAAGTCTTCAACTTCAAATTGTGACCCCTTGTTTCTGTGTTCCCTCTCTGGAACATCCTGTACTCACCTATTTGTGGTTGCAGGGGTCGAGTCATAGCTCCTGGCCCCGCCTCTTCACTGATTGCTACTAGGTCCTCTCTCTCCCTGCTCCATGAGCTTTATCAAACCTAGTCTTAAAACTATGTATGGTTCCTGCCTCCACTATGTCGCTTTCCAAGCTATTCCACTTCCTGACAACTCTATGACTGAAGAAATACTTCCTAACATCCCTTTGACTCATAGGAGTCTTCAACTTCCAATTGTGACCCCTTGTTTCTGTGTCCCCTCTCTGGAACATCTTGTCTCTGTCCACCTTATCTATTCCTCGCAGTATTTTATATGTCGTTATCATGTCTCCCCTAACTCTCCTGTCCTCTAGTGTCGTCAGGCCGATTTCCCTTAACCTTTCTTCGTAGGACAATCCCCTTAGCTCTGGGACTAGTCTTGTTGCAAACCTTTGCACTTTCTCTAATTTCTTGACGTGCTTGACCAGGTGTGGGTTCCAAACTGGTGCTGCATACACCAGTATGGGCCTGACGTATATGGTATACAGAGTCTTGAATGATTCCTTGGTGAGGTATTGGAACGCTATTCTTAGGTTTGCCAGCCGCCCGTATGCTGCAGCAGTTATCTGATTGATGTGTGCCTCAGGAGATGTGCTCGGTATTATACTCACCCCAAGATCTTTTTCTTTGAGTGAGGTTTGCAGTCTTTGGCCACCTAGACTATACTCTGTCTGCGGTCTTCTTTGCCCTTCCCCGATATTCATGACTTTACATTTGGCAGGGTTAAATTCAAGGAGCCAGTTACTGGACCAGGCTTGCAGCCTGTCCAGGTCTCTTTGTATTCCTGCCTGATCCTCGACTGATTTGATTCTTCTCATTAACTTCACATCATCTGCAAACAGGGACACTTCTGAGTCTATCCCTTCCGTTATGTCATTCACATATACCAAAAACAGTACAGGTCCTAGGACTGACCCTTGTGGAACTCCACTCGTCACAGGTGCCCACTCTGACATCTCGTCACGTACCATGACTCGTTGTTGCCTCCCTGTCAGATATTCTCTGATCCATTGCAGTGCTTTTCCTGTTACGTGTGCCTGATCCTCTAGCTTTTGCATTAATCTCTTGTGAGGAACTGTGTCGAACGCCTTCTTGCAGTCCAAAAAATGCAGTCTATCCACCCTCTCTCTCGTGTCTTACTTCTGTTACCTTGTCATAAAACTCCAGTAGGTTTGTGACACAGGATTTTCCTTCCCTGAAGCCATGCTGGTTGTCGTTTATAAGCTTGTGTCTTTCTAGGTGCTTCACCATTCTCCTCCTGATGATCTTCTCCATGACTTTGCATACTATACACGTCAGTGACACAGGTCTGTAGTTTAATGCCTCGTGTCTGTCTCCTTTCTTAAAAATTGGGACTACATTTGCCATCTTCCACTCCTCAGGTAGTTGCCCAGTTTCAATGGATGTGTTGAAGATTTGTGTTAGTGGCACACACAACATCTCTGCTCCCTCTCTAAGGACCCACGGAGAAATGTTGTCCGGTCCCACCGCTTTTGAGGTATCGAGTTCACATAGCAGCTTCTTCACCTCCTCCTCGGTTGTGTGTATTTCATCCAGCACTTGTGTGTGTGTGTGTGTGTTTGATAATTGCCCTCTATGGGGCCATTACTACCCACAAATTCGCTCATTTATATGTAACACGTGAATACTGGACATACTTGTACCACTCCCTTGAAAGGATGGGGGGAAGGTGGCTTGATCCCGGCGAAGGGCTTTTAATCCAAGGAAAGGAGCTACCCTTTACTTACATCAGACTTTACTTACATCACCACCTTAACTGATTCAACTTTTCTAACTATATTTTACCAGCAAAATTTACTGTATAAATAATTTTTTCAATGGACGTTTTTTACTAGAGTGAGAGTTGAAGAGTTTCAAGAGAGCGGAAGAGACACAGAATAGGAAGAATACACTTGTGTTTATTTGAAAGACAGTTAACAAGAGAGGTAATCTGGATAACTGATGCTACTAAACAGATGAAGCTACGATAGTATAGCAGAAGGCTCTCTCCCTCCCCTTCACACTTTCAGTCGCGCACAGAGAATGAAAAGTGGGAGATTTTTTTTATGGTGTAATAACAGTGCCACTGTTACCGGTGCCACTGCTACTGGTGTCACTGCTACTAGTGCCACTGCTACTGGTGCTACTGCTACTGGTGCCACTGTTACCGGTGCCAACGCTACTGGTGCTACTGCTACTAGTGACACTTCTACCGGTGCCACTGCTACTGTTGCCACTGCTAACGGTGCCACTACTACTGGTGCTACTCCTACCGGTGCCACTGCTACTGGTGCCACTGCTACTAATGCTACTGCTACTGGTGCCACTGCTACTGGTGCCACTGCTACTGGTGCCACTGCTAACGATGCCACTGCTACTGGTGCCACTGCTACTGGTGCCACTGCTACCGGTGCCACTGCTACTGGTGCTACTCCTACCGGTGCCACTGCTACTGGTGCCACAGCTACTGGTGCCACTGCTGCTGGTGCCACTGCTACCGGTGTCACTGCTACTGGTGCTAATCCTACCGGTGCCACTGCTACTGGTGCCACAGCTACTGGTGCCACTGCTACTGGTGCCACTGCTACTGGTGCCACTGCTACTGGTGCCACTGCTAACGATGCCACTGCTACTGGTGCCACTGCTACTGGTGCCACTGCTACCGGTGCCACTGCTACTGGTGTCACTGCTACCGGTGCCACTGCTACTGGTGCCACTGCTACCGGTATTTATAACAATATCTGAGGAGAAGCTTGCGAAGACTCTGGCGAATCTTAAACATACCAAATATTTGATACAATTTAGCCAGCACAGCTGAGGACCAAAAAAAGAAATGCTTCAAAATACAAAACAATGTCTAGTGCATCCTTATAAAGAAAAAAAGGCAAATTTGATTATACCAAGCATAAAAACACAGAAATGAAAAAAATGCAAAATAAATGACTCTTAAGTAAATGTTATTCAGACGAGCAAATATGCAAAATAGGTCCGACATTCCATTAGGCGATATGTCTATAGTATTAATTACATGGAAGTTTCTCTCGTTACGGCCTTAATGTTTTGCTAAATAAATGGACGATACTGGCGCAGTAAGGGAGCGGTAGCAGAGCTGACAAGTGAGATTATCGACTTTATAGACTGTGTTATAACTGCAACTGAGCTTCATTAACACAGTCTTCATGTCTAGAGAGGTTAAGGGTTGTGAAGCCTATCTTATGTACGAGATTATTTACCTTATTTACCTGCTAGTTCTCTTCTGTAGACAGAAGAGAACTAGCAGGTAAATAAGGAGAAGAACAGGTAATTGGAAAGCAGAAGAGCACAAATAATTAATAGGAAATCCATTATCCACCTCAATGAAATGTGTCAAGCAGATGTGAGTTTGATACGAGTAGCAAGACCTGCAACATGTTGACACTACAAGACGTGCAACATGTTGACACTACAAGACGATAACATGTTGACACTACAAGACGAGCAACATGTTGACACTACAAGACGATAACATGTTGACACTACAAGACGATAATATGTTGACACTACAAGACGAGCAACATGTTGACACTACAAGACGGCAACATGTTGACACTACAAGACGATAACATGTTGACACTACAAGACGATAACATGTTGACACTACAAGACGAGCAACATGTTGACACTACAAGACGATAACATGTTGACACTACAAGACGATAACATGTTGACACTACAAGACATAACATGTTGACACTACAAGACGAAATACATGTTGACACTACAAGACATAACATGTTGACACTACAAGACAAAACATGTTGACACTACAAGACGATAACATGTTGACACTACACGACGAGCAACATGTTGACACTACAAGACGATAACATGTTGACACTACAAGACGATAACATGTTGACACTACAAGACAATAACATGTTGACACTACAAGACGATAACATGTTGACACTACAAGACGATAACATGTTGACACTACAAGACAATAACATGTTGACACTACAAGACAATAACATGTTGACACTTACAAGACAATAACATGTTGACACTACAAGACGATAACATGTTGAACTACAAGACATAACATGTTGACACTACAAGACAATAACATGTTGACACTACAAGACAATAACATGTTGACACTACAAGACAATAACATGTTGACACTACAAGACAATAACATGTTGACACTACAAGACAAGCAACATGTTGACACTACAAGACAATAACATGTTGACACTACAAGACAATAACATGTTGACACTACAAGACAAGCAACATGTTGACACTACAAGACAAGCAACATGTTGACACTACAAGACGAGCAACATGTTGACACTACAAGACAAAATTTGAACTACAAGACAAGCAACATGTTGACACTACAAGACGAGCAACATGTTGATACTACAAGACGAGCAACATGTTGACACTACAAGACAATAACATGTTGACACTACAAGACAATAACATGTTCAAACTACAAAACAATAACATGTTGACATTACAAGACAAGCAACATGTTGACACTACAAGACAATAATATGTTGACACTACAAGACAAGCAACATGTTGACACTACAAGACGTGCAACATGTTGACACTACAAGACAATAACATGTTGACACTACAAGACAATAACATGTTGACACTACAAGACAAGCAACATGTTGACACTACAAGACGTGCAACATGTTGTCACTACAAGACAATAACATGTTGACACTACAAGACAATAACATGTTGACACTACAAGACAATAACATGTTGACACTACAAGACAAGCAACATATTGACACTACAAGACGTGCAACATGTTGACACAAAAAGACAAGCAACATGTTGACACTACAAGACGAGCAACATGTTGACACTACAAGACAAGCAACATGTTGACACTACAAGACAAGCAACATGTTGACACTACAAGACGAGCAACATGTTGACACAAAGACAGCAACATGTTGACACTACAAGACGAGCAACATGTTGACACTACAAGACAAGCAACATGTTGACACTACAAGACAAGCAACATGTTGACACTACAAGACGAGCAACATGTTGACACTACAAGACAAGCAACATGTTGACACTACAAGACAAGCAACATGTTGACACTACAAGACAAGCAACATGTTGACACTACAAGACTACAACTACGTTACAAGTGCCCTTGACAGAGGAATGTAAGTTTCGTTAACAGAGTCTTACCTTGCCGTAAAATTCAACACACCATACTATGTTATAAGTTCCACTTCACTTTATTGTTAATAAGACCATTATTGTACTTAATCAAAGTTTATACATCTATATTTTCCTTCGTTTCTGAAAATTACTAAGTGACAAAGTCTAATAATTGATCACGCTCAATATATTTCAACATTTTGCAAATTCATTCAAAATAACAAAGCAATCAAGTATCAAAGGATCATTTCCTTGATTTAGGGACAAATAATTTATATTGGTAAAGGGTGATAATATTGTGAGCTAATCCTTGACTGCCTCTACGTTTGTATGTGTTACAATGTTTACGGGAGGAGTCAAGTCTCTGTATCTTGGTTTTCGAAGTAGATCGACTGACCACTTAGTAGAAAAATGCGATATGTAGAAGTTCCAGGACCTGCCTTGTATGGACCAGTAGGTCTGCTACAGTGTTCCTCCATGTTAATGTTCTTATGTTGAATAATACTGAAAGAGAAGCAAATGTGAAATTAAATTCAAATATTGCTAATAATAACTAGAATTTTTTTTTCCTGCAAAAAGTTATAAATGTTACATTAAATTTATTTTATATAATACTGAGGGATAAATTTTATTCTGCACGTGTGATTTTGTTTACTAAACGAATTAATAGTCATTTCGTAATATTTTTTCTTAGTTATGTCAACAATATTGTGGGTTTTTTATCTCTGAAGTAAACTCGTCTAAGGTCAATTACAGGAAGTATTTCATCAGTAGAGCTTCCAGCTTCCACATAAATCCCAAAAATCATATTACATTTCCGGGCTAGATAAGACGTCTGAGCAACTCTCATTAAATTTGCAACCCAATCCTGGGAGGATTACCAGTGTTCGTCATATATGGCTGGGCTATGGAGAGGAGGAGGTCTTGTCTTAGCGTTTCTATAGAAGTACTAGCATTTCTTAAGTCAACGTTTGTACAGCAAAATTGGCAGGACTTGTGTTAATGTATCCAGTGAAGGCTAAGCAGGTCCTATGTCATAGATTCCAGATCTTCAGTAGTTGGTCTTATCTCAACCAGAGCATCTAGAGCATTTTTTTGTGTCAAAGGTTCTCATAGCGGCACTAGCAGGCCATGTGTCAGCAAACCACGGTACGGGTGGGGCTTGAACTCGCGGATAGTGAGTCGTAAAACTCCGGGCCAGCGCGTAAGCCACTGGGCTAGCTCACTTGTCGCGAGTTCAAGCCCCACCTGTACCGTGGTTTATTTGCAATCATGTCATTACGATTTCGTGAGTCTTGTGTCAACGTTTCCATATCAACACTAGACAGGTCTTGTGTCAGTGTTACCACAATAACTATCAGATCTTGTAGTCAACGTTCCCATAGCAGCGACGGGTTGTAAATGGTATATTAAGACACTTAAGTATAGTTTAGTATATTTATGAAAGGAAAAGATTCGCTACGAATGTCTTCGTGACTTCAAAGAAGTCACTTGTGGTGAAATGTTTCATCTTTCCTCGATGACCTATTTGGGTCTAATGTCATTGTTGAAACCTTGAAAAAAAAAAGGTCTGGTCTGAAGGATATTGGAACCAGGATCAGTGACAGCTGGTGTTGGTGATGCCTCCTGCATCCTCACCAGCTGCTTATTCCTTAATAAACTCACTTTTTTAGGAAGGTCTCCATTCTTTGCCAGCATCAGAGTGTGAGACAGCAACTTGGTCGTACAGTCAGTGCTAGATAAGGTTATAAAACTATCCCTGGACGAATAGTAGTGTGAGCAAGCCACTCTTCCACTCAGATTAACTGGAGGTAAATGACATAAAATACCGACACCCTGGGAAGAATACACACAAATGTGGGCGGTGCAATGCGATCTTTTGTTGACAACGTTTCGCCCACACAGTGGACTTTATCAAGTCACAAACACATCTACCTTGGTAAAGATTACGTGAATATATATATAGTGTGCAGAGTCAGGTGGATTTAAGATGGACCTGGTAGGGACCTGTTAACGTCCATATAATATATAATATATAATAGCGCTGCTTCTAGCACTAGCACTACTATTACTACGACTACTGCTACTACTACCACTATTGCTACTACTACTACTACTACAGCTACTAGTACCACTACTAATACTTATGCTACTGCTACTAAAAATATTATTATTCTCCATGGGAAAGTGGAGAATAAACCTTCCTGCGTCAGCCATGCGTGTCATGCGAGATGACTAAAATACCGGGAGCAAGGGGGCTATAACCCCCTTCTTCTGAATAAGCAACTAAATGTAAAAATAAGAAAAAACGTTATAATATTATAATTATTATTATCGTTATTTATTATTAATTTTTTCTTTAATTCCATATTTATATTATCTTTGTCCTGCTGACCCTTCTATTCATCACATTCCTTACCCTTTCTCTTAACTCATTGCTCTTCCCCCTCACCTTCCACGCCATTTCAGGAGCGGACAAATATCCCATCATCCCCACAAGCCGAATAAAAAAAAGCAATACATGCCCTGCTCTTACAGGCTGTCTGCTTAATTAAGATGAATTGCACCTGGCGGGACAGGAAGCTCTTACCTGGCTGGTTGCCTCTACCCCCCACTTAATCTTATGGTGCTGTTGTTACTTTTGTTGTTGCTGCTGCTGCTGTTGTTAGTGGTGGTGGTAATGTTGTTGTTGTTGTTGTTGCTGATGATGATGAATTTCCCAATCATGAATCTGAGAATAAATTCTTGATTGCTTTTATAGAACTCCTTTGAAATATACGGAATATATTACAATGGTACTGATGTTGCAGTACCATTGTAATATATAAGGTCTATAATGGAAGCTTACTGACTTCTTAAAGACAAGTTATAAAATTTCTTGAGAACAAATGTCAAATTTTCAGAACCTCTGACAACTTTATACATAAAATTCATAAAACTCTTATAAAAAGATTATGAATTCTTCAGCAAGAACTTTGACTTGGTATTACTGAAGAATTATGCTTAATTATACCAAGAGATTTGCAATGTATAATTATGATTACTTGCCCTAAACTGTGATTTAAATGCAATCAAATTAAAGAAGCGAGTCATCAAAGGCCGCACAAGTAAACAAACCTTATAGCCTCTTGTTATTACAACAAGAAAGAGTTGTGGTGACGCTCACTCATCTATGGCTTACCGTGAAGAAGATAATAGCAAATAACACAAGTGTATTTTTATCTCGGGTATCACTACTGTATTCACAGGAAAGCACTAAACCAGGTAAGTGTCCTACAGTTTTTTAAAGCTGCCCTCCAGCAAGATTTGGTATAATATAGGGTTTCCGTTGCTTCCTTCATGCATCTTGATGCATTTCCTTGCTGGTTGCCTGGTTGGGTTCATTCAAGAGCAAATCTTTAATTCATTAGACCAAGAGCCTTCCGCTGGAGAATCGAGCACCTTCCCTGAAGGATTAATTTTAAATAGGAAGACTTAATTCTAAGCTCTGACTCGCTGCTTCAAGCAAGAGGTGTGCTGAGGAATTTAACAACTTAAAATACTGAACTTTGTTAAAAACACAATACTAAGACAAAAAAAACCTGTCAAGGAGAGAATGTTCCCTCAGGTGGAGACGGGCGGCACAGATGTCAGGTGGAGACGGGCGGCACAGATGTCAGGTGGAGACGGGCGGCACAGATGTCAGGTGGAGACGGGCGGCACAGATGTCAGGTGGAGACGGGTGGCACAGATGTCAGGTGGAGACGGGCGGCACAGATGTCAGGTGGAGACGGGCGGCACAGATGTCAGGTGGAGACGGGCGGAACAGATGTCAGGTGGAGACGGGCGGCACAGATGTCAGGTGGAGACGGGCGGCACAGATGTCAGGTGGAGACGGGCGGTACAGATGTCAGGTGGAGACGGGCGGCACAGATGTCAGGTGGAGACGGGCGGCACAGATGTCAGGTGGAGACGGGCGGCACAGATGTCAGGTGGAGACGGGCGGCACAGATGTCAGGGGGAGATGGGCGGCACAGATGTCAGGTGGAGATGGGCGGCACAGATGTCAGGTGGAGACGGGCGGCACAGATGTCAGGTGGAGAGGGGCGACACAGATGTCATGCCTAGGCCTGAAAAAATCGAGGTTTAGATACGAAAACATGTACAGGGGAGACAACTGTCTCAAGGTAAAATAAATGTTCAAAATTTAACTGTCTAATATATTGACTCTTTAAAATTCTTAAATCCAACCAATTTTGTGCATTTTCTATAGTTTGAGAATCCTTAGCATATGCATCATAGTTTCAGTGCCAGAATGTTGTCTTTTTTATAGTAATATTACACTCTATGAATGAAGATCGTATATTATGTACTAATGTTTTAAAATCGAAGCAAATGCATGAAATGTGTGAATTTAAAAAAATGGAGAATCTGTAAATAAAACATCTAAAACCATATTATTAAAATCAATTGGTTCAGTGTATGTATGAAGTCAGAACTTGTGTCTCCACCCGAGGCAGAATTCTCTCCACGATATAATTTTTAGCCTTTGTATTGTCTTTATGGCAAACTTCATTATTTTAGTTTGATTCTTTGATGTTTGGTATATTTATCCGGTCCTGATAAATATTGTGATGTTTTTCTTATTACCCGTTATATATATACATACACATATATATAATACACTCAGTAGCCACTTTACTTGGTACATCTGAACACCTGCTCGTTAATGTAAATATCTGATCAACCAATCAGGTGGCAGCACCTCAGTGCCTAAAAACACATTCACTTGTTGTGATATAAGTGACTTTGACTTTGGAATGATTGATGGTGCCAGACGGGGTGTTTTGAGTATTTCAAAAATTGCTGATCTCCTGGGATTTTCACGCACAACAGTCTCCAGAGTAAGCTTCCATGTGAGAGGCAGTTCAGTCGGCCGAAAAGGCCTTGATGTTGCGAGAGGTCAGATAAGAATGGCCAGACTGGCTCAAGCAGAGAGAAAGATGACATTAATTCAAATAACCACATGTTACAACAGTGGTATGCAGAAGAGCATCTATGAATACACAACACGTCAAACCTTGGAGTGAATGAGTTACCGCAACACTGTGAAAAAATAGTGAAATTCCAAGTGGTTTCAAGGACTTGAATAGCGTGAGAAATCACGAAATCGCATGGAATTTCGCTTTTATTTCACAGTGGCTGTTTTGCACATTGTGATATCACCTATTCACACACACACACACACACACACACACACACACACACACACACACACACACACACACACACAACACACACACACACACACACACACACACACACACACAGCAACACACACACACAGCAACACACACACAGCAACACACACACACACACACACACACACACACACACAAGCAACACACACACACAGCAACACACACACACAGCAACACACACACACACACACACACACACACACAGCAACACACACACACAGCAACACACACACACAGCAACACACACACACAGTTGGAAGTTGAAGACTCAAATGAATCACAGGAATGTTAGGAAGTATTTCTTCCGGTCGGGAAGTGGAATAGCTTGGGAAGCGAAGTAGTGGAGGCAGGATCCATACATAGCTTTAAGGAGAGGTATGATAAAGCTCATGGAGCAGGGAGAGTGACCCAGTAGCGGCCAGTGAAGAGGCGGAGCCAGGAGCTATGACTCGACCCCTGCAACCACAACTAAGTGATTACACACACACACACGCACACACACACACACACACACACATACACACACACACACACACACACACACACACACACACACATATATATATATATATATATATATATATATATATATATAGAGAGAGAGAGAGAGAGAGAGAGAGAGAGAGAGAGAGAGAGAGAGAAGAGAGAGAGAAGAGAGAGAGAGAGAGAGAGAGCGAGAGAGAGAGAGAGGTACCACCTCTAGAACTTTACTGGGGACCCTCATCCTCAGAGAAGACAATAAACGTACCGTGTAAATTATAATTACCTTGGCAGAAAAATTAACTAGCCACCAAAATATTGTTTTAAAAATTATCATTCAGTAATTTAGGGTGAATCCGGAATACCTTCCAGGTAGACTCCAGGCAGGTAAACTTTCATGCAGTTGATGTTGTGACGAAGGTAATGAAATGTTGCTTGACTGTTCCCAAGACTTTACTAAGTAACACGCGTCGGGTTAACACTCGTTGTGTTTCTGAGTGATGCCTGGCATCGTAAATTTATTTATCGGTGAATGGAACATTTACACCTGCACTCTGTCACAGAGTGCAGGTGTATCTCAGTGCACAAGCTGGAGAAGAACTTTGCAAGTATAGGATTCAACTAGCTACTGCGTTGGGGCGTACTAAAATCGACGGATTCCTGACCAACTGACAACGAGGATGCCAAATTGGTAATAATTATAGTAGTATTAGTAGTAGTAGAGGTAGATGGCTATGTTGGGCACAGGAGTGGCACACATTCACTGGCTCAGCACTGTCCACAAGTAGGATCTGGTAGTCACTAAACATCGAATCACTGGTACACACAGCCTTGTGAGTGTAAGTGAAGTACCTACCTGGAGTCTACCTGGAGGGCATTCCGGGGATCGACGTCCCCGCGGCCCGGTCTATGACCAGGCCTCCCGGTGGATCAGGGCCTGATCAATGAGGCTTTTACTGCTGGCTGCACGTAGTCCAACGTACTAACCACACCCCGGCTGATCTGGCACTGACTTTAGGTATCTGTCCAGCTCCCTCTTGAAGGCAACCAGAGGCCTACTGGTAATGCCTCTAATGGCTGGTGGGAGGCTGTTGAACAGTTTTGGGCCCCGGACACTTATTGTGTTTTCTCTTAGTGTACCAGTGGCGCCTCTACTTTTCACTTAACCAGAATAGTTATGATAACCAGAATAGTTATGATAGAGACAGCGCTAATTAGTTAATACTAGTAGTAGGTTGGTAGACAGCAACCACCCAGGGAGGTACTACCGTCCTGCCAGGTGACTGTGAAACAGAAACCTGAAACTGTTTTACATGATGGTAGGATTGCTGGTGTCTTTTTTCTGTCTCATAAACACGCTGGATAACAGGTATATCTAGCTACTTCTACTTACACTTTAGGTCACACTACACTGGCATACACATGCATATATATACATACACACATCTAGGTTTTTCTTCTTTTTCTTAATAGCTCTTGTTCTTTTTATTTTCTCTATTGTCCATGGGGAAGTGGAAAAAATCTTTCCTCCGTAAGCCATGCGTGTCGTATGAGGCGACTAAGATGCCGGGAGCAATGGGCTAGTAACCCCTTCTCCTGTACAAATCTACTAAAAACGAGAAGAAGAAAAACTTTATAAAATTGGGTTGTCTGAATGTGCGTGGATGTAGTGCGGATGATAAGAAAGAGATGATTGCCGATGTTATGAATGAAAAGAAGTTGGACGTCCTGGCCCTAAGCGAAACAAAGCTGAAGGGGTAGGCGAGTTTCAGTGGGGAGAAATAAATGGGATTAAGTCAGGAGTATCTGAGAGAGTTAGAGCTAAGGAAGGGGTAGCAATAATGTTGAAGGATCAGTTATGGAAGGAAAAGAGGGAATATAAATGTGTAAATTCAAGGATTATGTGGATTAAAATAAGGGTCGGATGCGAAAAGTGGGTCATAATAAGCGTGTATGCACCTGGAGAAGAGAGGAGTGTAGAGGAGAGAGAGAGATTTTGGGAGATGTTAAGCGAATGTATAGGAACTTTTGAACCAAATGAGAGAGTAATTGTGGTAGGGGACCTAAATGCTAAAGTGGGAGAAACATGCAGAGAGGGTGTAGTAGGTAAGTTTGGGGTGCCAGGTGTAAATGATAATGGGAGCCCTTTGATTGAACTTTGTATAGAAAGGGGTTTAGTTATAGGTAATACATATTTTAAGAAAAAGAGGATAAATAAGTATACAAGATATGATGTAGGGCGTAATGACAGTAGTTTGTTGGACTATGTATTGGTAGATAAAAGACTGTTGAGTAGACTTCAGGATGTACATGTTTACAGAGGGGCTACAGATATATCAGATCACTTTTTAGTTATAGCTACAGTGGGAGTAAAAGGTAGATGGGATACAAGGAAAATAGAATCAGTAAGTAAAGAGAGGTGAAGATTTATAAACTAAAAGAGGAGGCAGTTAGGGTAAGATATAAACAACTATTGGAGGATAGATGGGCTAGTGAGAGTGTAGGCAATGGGGTCGAAAATGTATGGGGTAGATTTAAAAATGTAATGTTAGAGTGTTCAGCAGAAGTTTGTGGTTACAGGCGAGTGGGTGCGGGAGGGAAGAGGAGCGATTGGTGGAATGATGATGTAAAGAGAGTAGTAAGGAGAAAAAGTTAGCATATGAGAGGTTTTTACAAAGTAGAAGTGATGCAAGGAGGGAAGAGTATGGAGAGAAAAAGAGGTTAAAAGAGTGGTGAAGCAATGTAAAAGAGAGCAGATGAGAGAGTGGGTGAGATGTTATCAGCAAATTTTGTTGAAAATAAGAAAAAGTTTTGGAATGAGATTAATAAGTTGAGGAAGCCTAGAGAACAAATGGATTTGACAGTTAAAAATAGGAGAGGAGAGTTATTAAATGGAGAGTTAGAGGTATCGGGAAGATGGAGAGAATATTTTGAGGATTTGTTAATATGTTGATGAAGACAGGAAGCTGTGATTTCATGTTGTAAGGGCAAGGAATATAGACATCTTGTAGGAGTGTGGAAGAGCCAGTTGTGGGTAAGGGAAGTTCGTGAGGCAGTGGGTAGAATGAAAGGGGTAAGGCAGCTGGGATTGATGGGATAAAGATAGAAATGTTAAAAGCAGGTGGGGATATAATTTTGAGTGGTTGGTGCTAGTTATTTATAAATGTATGGAAGAGGGTAAGGTACCTAGGGATTGGCAGAGAGCGTGTATTGTTCCTTTGTATAAAGGCAAAGGGGACAAAAGAGAGTGCAAAAATTATAGGGGAATAAGTCTGTTGAGTGTACCTGGTAAAGTGTATGGTAGAGTTATTATTGAAAGAATTAAGAGTAAAACAGAAAGCAGGATAGCAGATGAACAAGGGGCTTTAGGAAAGGTAGGGGTGTGTAGACCAAGTGTTTACAGTGAAACATATAGGTGAACAGTATTTGGATAAGGGTAAAGATGTTTTTGTGGCATTTATGGATTTGGAAAAGGCGTATGATAGGGTAGATAGGGGGGCAATGTAGCAGATGTTGCAGGTGTATGGAATAGGAGGAAGGTTACTGAAAGCAGTGAAGAGTTTTTATGAGGATAGTGAGGCTCAGGTTAGAGTGTGTAGGAGGGAAGGGGACTATTTCCCAGTAAAAGTGGGCCTTAGACAAGGATGTGTGATGTCACCGTGGTTGTTCAATATATTTATAGATGGGGTTGTAAGAGAAGTGAATGCGAGGGTCTTGGCAAGAGGTGTTGGGCTAAAAGATAAAGAAGCAAATACAAAGTGGGAGTTGTCACAGTTGCTTTTTGCTGATGACACTGTGCTTTTGGGAGATTCTGAAGAGAAGCTGCAGAGGTTGGTGGATGAATTTGGTAGGGTGTGTAAAAGAAGAAAATTGAAAGTGAATATAGGAAAGAGTAAGGTGATGAGGATAACAAAAGAATAGGTGACGAAAGATTGGATATCAGATTGGGGGGAGAGAGTATGGAGGAGGTGAATGTATTCAGATATTTGGGAGTGGACATGTCGGCGGATGGGTCTATGAAGGATGAGGTGAATCATAGAATTGATGAGGGGAAAAGGCTGAGTGGAGCACTTCGGAATCTGTGGAGACAAAGAACCTTGTCCATGGAAGTAAAGAGGGAATGTATGAGAGTATAGTTATACCAACGCTCTTATATGGGTGTGAAGCATGGGTGATGAATGTTGCAACGAGGAGAAGGCTGGAGGCAGTGGAGATGTCATGTCTGAGGTCAATGTGTGGTGTGAATATAATGCAGAGAATTCGGAGTTTGGAAATTAGGAGGAGGTGCGGATTACCAAAACGATTGTCCAGAGAGCTGAGGAGGGGTTGTTGAGGTGGTTTGGACATGTAGAGAGAATGGAACGAGACAGAGTGACTTCGAGAGTTATAAATCTGTAGTGGAGGGAAGGCGGGGTAGGGGTCGGCCTAGGAAAGGTTGGAGGGGGTAAAGAAGTTTTGTGTGCGGGGGGCTTGGACTTCCAGCAAGCATGTGTGAGCGTATTTGATAGGAGTGAATGGAGGCATATGGTTTTAATACTTGACGTGCTGTTGGAGTGTGAGCAAAGTAACATTTAGAAGGGATTCAGGAAACCGGCAGGCCGGACTTGAGTTCTGGAGATGGGAAGTACAGTGCCGGCACTCTGAAGGAGGGTGTTAATATTGCAGTTTTATAACTGTAGTGTAAAGCACCCCTCTGGCAAGACAGTGATGGAGTGAATGATGATGAAAGTTTTTCTTTTTCGGGCCACCCTGCCTTGGTGGGAATCGGCCGATGTGTTAATAAAAAAAAAAAAAAAAAATTGTAGTTCATGCCTTTTATTCACTTCCATCTCTAAAGTAAATTCCATGCTATTAATCCAGTATGGTGTCGTATATTCTCCCCCTTCCTCCCTCTTCAGTTTCATGCGACATTGGTCAGGAGTCGAAGGTAAAGAGAGAATTTTTCTTTTCACTATCCTTGTTTCAAACAAATAGATAATACGCGATAATCCTTAGTCTAGATTATATGTATATAGTGCTTCTCAGTGGATATCCTCCGTGTACACTTTCAGATTTTCTACCATCTGTCTTTCATATACTGTCTCTCCCTCACTTTCTCTCTCTCTCTCTCTCTCTCTCTCTCTCTCTCTCTCTCTCTCTCTCTCTCTCTCTCTCTCTCTCTCTCTCTCTCTCTCTCTCTCTCTTTGTAGACATGATGTACTGGGTCCTCACAAAACCTGGTGATTTAGAATGACTTATCACTGTGATGAGATATATGGCTGTACGTCTTTGCTACCGCTGAAGACACCTGCCACCTGCTGCTAATGATAATGGATCTCACACTCTAATTATAATTTTCTTGAATAGCTGTCTTCCTTTTCTCCTCCTCCTCCTTCTCCTTCTCCTTCTCCTTCTCCTCCTCATCCTCCCCATCATCCTGGGAAGGCCCTTCTCTCGTATTTGCTCAATCCAGCTGAACGTACCATGTGATGCGACACAATGGCACTCGTTCCAAGTCGTTTACTAATGGCAGTTTTTCCTATCTTATATTCTTGATTTTACAGTAATATAAAATAATCTGCATGTCACAGTAAACAATATTCCATGAGAAATGTAAAAGAAAGGGATAAAAGTAAGTTAATCTGATTGACAGGACAATTAGCAATGATTACTTGACTAATTTAATAACACAAAAATAGTTAATGTTAACTAAATATGGAACCATTAGTGAAGGTTATTTATCTAAGAAATTTGAGCTACTCTTCCCTTCTATGACTGATCTTTATTATCTCCCCTTTTCCCAGGGCTTCTCCACGAACATAATAACGATAATCTCTATACATGATTATGAAGAGAAGGCAATGTGTATGTATACCAATGTGAACGCTAAATGACATAGGAAAACATTCTTAATAATATGACAGGAATTCACTCGCATCAATAAAAAAACACTGTTAACAATGACAGAGAAAACATTTTTAACCAAACTAACCATAAATATTTGTTTATGTAAGGCCAAGGAAAGAAGTGTAAGTTACTAGAGGAACTGTCATTTACTCTCACGTTAGAATGAGTAGCAGAAAAAAAATGCATATCTTCCTTTCTCCACACAACTATCAGTTTGGTCGTCATGGCCAAGGACATCTCTAAAATACCTGGATAACAACATTAATTTGAGGAGTCTGCAGCCGACACACTAAGTAATATTTTCAAATCCACAGAGAAACGAAACAGCAATAAAACCATGTTTGGTATATTGTGTCATCATACCAACCAAATCAACTGGACCAACTAACTACCAGACAGAATCTTAATGGTGCATAATTTCCCAATTATATGCCTATTAACAAATCACTAGAACAGAGCAAAGGGCTAGGTAATCAATGGAAATAATCGTTTGTAACAAGGTCATAAATGTACCTAGAAAATTATGCCTATAACTATCTAATGTGTTAGAACTCTTCAATAACATATGTAAACATCTTACCCTAAATGTCCCAAAAGATGGCACACCGCTTTCCAGGAAGCCTTCGAAAAGATTGGGGTAAAATAACCTTAAGCAATTTACTAGACACAGTTCGGGCCTGGATCAATGACTGGCTTAATTAACGATAGGAAGCAGTTTGTAGCATAACAAGGGATATTGTCAGACTGGCTGAACCTAACAAGTGGTGTTCCTCGGTGATAGATGCCAGGCTTACTGTATTTCTTTTCGTAATTTACAAAAGTTATCTCGAAGTAAGGCCAACACTGAAAGTTGCTAAATTCACCGGTGGCAATTTATTACCAAATATATCATATATGTAATTTACTAGAATTATACAAATTGACCCAAATAAGCAGACGCGTCAGTCGAAAACTTGATAGTCGACCTTAGCTGTAGTGTTTTGTGAAGAATTACACTTCGGATACAGCAATATTAATCATCCATTTAAAATGCTTAGATTCCCGCAAACCGAAACAAAGGAAGAGAAAGACCTTGGAGTGACTATTAGTAATGACGTATTTGTATAACATCACGTAATATGGCTAACACCGTACTAAAATTCATAGCCTAAAATTTCGTGTCGAAAATGCCAGAAACTAAACTGACACTTCATTACACTTTTCAGATGTGACCTTGAATAGGTTCTTCGTATTTGCTCCTCAAGTTACATAAAAAAAATGAATAAAAACTAGGAAGGATATAGAGAAGATTAACAAAACTCACATTTTTCATTAATAAATACACCATATAATAAAAGACTCTATGTACTAAGTCTCCTCTTCTTTAGAGAAATGAGACAATGGGATCTCACTAAATCCTCTTAGATACTAAACAAATTCGACACAGAACAAGAGCTATGTGAAGTGCAAAGTGATTTGTGACGTCAAACAACAGAATGAAAATCTGAGTCGGGAGATGGGGGACTTTTTTTTTTTTTGGCTTAACAAAACAATGCAATTTAAAAAAAAAAAGATTGAAAACTTTTTGAAAACATCGTTTCTTCTAAACACGGTGGATTTTTTTTTCCTATGGACCCGGAATTGTCCTCCGGTGTTTGTAGAAATGTGCTTGGGGGAATTAGGTTCCCACAGAGTCTTTATTTGAGTGGTCCCTAAAACCCAGAGAGTTAGTTTCACTTTTATCATGCCGAGAGTGTTGCCTGAAGGAGTAAGAGGGTGGCAAGAGAGCCTTGTGCAAGTCTGTTTTAATTTTTTCTCTGTGTCAAGGGAGATAAAGAGAAAACAGTACTGTAGTTGAATCCTTCTCTGTAGATAACCTCGAAATAGACCGTCAGGTCTTCTTTAAACGCTCTCTCTCTCTCTCTCTCTCTCTCTCTCTCTCTCTCTCTCTCTCTTCTCTTTTTTTTCCCCCCCCCCCTCTCTCTCTCTCTCTCTCTCTCTCTCTCTCTCTCTCTCTATCTATCTATCTATCTATCTATCTACCTGTCTATCTATCTATCTAGCTATCTATCTCTATCTATCTATCTATCTTCAATGTACGTTAGTATACATTTTGTTTTCTTCTCTTCACCAAAATTCCTCCTCCTGCTAATATTTCTCCTTCTGTTCCTCCTTCTAATGCTTATTCTCCACCTTTTCTTCCTTATAATCCTTCTCTTCACTTTCCACATCTCATCAATATTATGATAATCATCACCCTTCCCCCCCCTTCCTTCATTTTATCCTCTCAGCTTCTGCCACCACTACTGTCTGGTTCCTTTCCCATCTCATTTATCATCTCTATTGTTTCTCCTCTCTCTCCCCCCTACTCTTTTCCTTCATACATCAATCTTCCCCTTATTCATTAGTACGCATTTCCTTCTAATATTCTTCTCTCTCTCTCTCTCTCTCTCTCTCTCTCTCTCTCTCTCTCTCTCTCTCTCTCTCTCTCTCTCTCTCTCTCTCTCTCTCTCTCTCTCAACATTGTGTCAGCCTCCCTGGGAGTGTCAGTCATTGTCACTATCCACAACACCTCCACATTCGCTTACTGACTGACTGACTGACTGACTGACTGACTGACTGACTGACTGACTGACTGACTGACTGACTGACTGACTGACTGACTAACTGACTGACTGACTGACTGACTGACTGACTGACTGACTGACTGACTGACTGACTGACTGACTGATGCTGACTCTTCTGTCTTTCCACTGACGTTGTTATGAATTGAAAAGCCTTTTCGTTACTTTTGTTAAAAATGATAAGATTGATCTGAAAGTGATGTCAAATGAGGTGAAAAATGACTTGAAAGTGACTTAAGTGTGACACAAAGTGTCGCAAAAGTGAAGCGAGTGAAGTGAAGCGTGGAAGTGACATGCAAGTGACGTGAAAGTTACGTGATAATTTCGTGGGTGACATGAGTGAGGCGAAAGTGACAGGACAGTAAAAGGAGAAAAATGACATGAGGGTAACGTGAAAGTAACATGAGTAACGTACAAGTCACATTAATAGTGAAGTGAAGGTGAGAGGGTGACGTGAAAGTTGCATAAACTATTAAGAAAATGACTATGCAGTCAGTCAGCTCCAGCAACACATTCACCGATAAATAAGCTGACTTCTGACAGGAAAGTGACGTGAAAGTGACGTGAAAGTGACTTGTTAATGACTTCACCTCTCGCTGCCACCATGATCATATATCACCTTTGGCGCGAGAAGTGAGAGAGAGAGAGAGAGAGAGAAGAGAAGAGAGAGAGAGAGAGAGAGAGAGAGAGAGAGAGAGAGAGAGAGAGAGAGAGAGAGAGAGAGAGAGAGGAGAGAGAGAGAGAGAGAGAGAGAGAGAGAGAGAGAGAGAGAGAGAGAGAGAGAGAGAGAGAGAGAGAGAGAGAGAGAGAGAGAGAGGGAGGGAGCTTTATTAAGCTCGATAAAGCTCTAACCCTGAGTGTAACGTTGGCCCAATAAAAGCTTCTCTTTATTTCCATAGAATTATTGTTGTTGTTGTTGTTGTTGTTATTATTATTATTATTATTATTATTATTATTATTATTATTATTATTATTATTATTATTATTATTATTATTATTATTATTATTATTATTATTATTATTATTATTATTATTATTATTATTATTATTCTTTCTTTCAACACGTCGGCCGTTTCCCACCGAGGCAGGGTGGCCCAAAAGAAAAAACGAAAGTTTCTCCTTTTACATTTAGTAATATATACAGGAGAAGGGGTTACTAGCCCCTTGCTCCCGGCATTTTAGTCGCCTCTTACGACACGCATGGCTTACGGAGGAAGAATTCTGTTCCACTTCCCCATGGAGATAAGAGGAAATAAGAACAAGAACTAGTAAGAAAATAGAAGAAAACCCAGAGGGGTGTGTGTATATACATATGCTTGTACATGAATGTGTAGTGTGACCTAAGTGTAAGTAGAAGTAACAAGACATACCTAAAATCTTGCATGTTTATGAGACAGAAAAAAAGACACCAGCAATCCTACCATCATGTAAAACAAATACAGGCTTTCGTTTTACACTCACTTGGCAGGACGGTAGTACCTCCCTGGGTGGTTGCTGTCTACCAACCTACTACCTAGAATTATTATTATTATTATTATTATTATATTCTTGGGAAAGCACTAAATTCCTCAGGGTTATAAAGCCATTGCGGTATGGAACGTAATCAGATTTAATCCGAGGAAGGAGAGGATATCTCAAAATCCTTGAATCAAAAGCCCTTCATCTGCATCAGAAGACTCCCCGTGAAGGGATGTAGAGGAATATAGAGCTAAAATACTCTCTAGCAATATGTATCTAGACAAGTTAGGTTAGAAGAGCGTGGGGCTCTCTCCCCACCATCCACGTCCTTTGGTCACTCTACTGGGATGAGAAAAAAAAACATGGGTAGAGATAATTTAAATGCCTTTTCGAAAGAAATGTGTACAAAGATATTTAACAGAATGGAGAGAAGAAAAGATTAGTATTATTAAAACAGCAGAAGCGGCAGCAGCAATAACAACAGCAGTAGCAACAGCAGTAGATGTAGCAACAACAACTGCAGTACCAGTAGCAACAGCAGTAGATTTAGCACTAGCAGCAGCAGCAACAACAACAACAACAGCAGTAGCAACAGCAGTAGATGTAGCAGCAGCAACAACAACAACAACTGCAGTAACAATGCAGTACTAGCAGCAGCAGCAGCAGCAGTAAAAACAGCAGCAGTAGTAACAACATCAGCAGCAACAACAGCAGTAGATGTAGCAGCAGCAGTAGTAACAATAGCAGCAACAGCAGTAGATGTAGCAGCAGCAGTAGTAACAACAGCAGCAGCAACAACAGCAGTAGATGTAGCAGCAGCAGTAGTAACAATAGCAGCAACAGCAGTAGATGTAGCAGCAGCAGTAGTAACAACAACAGCAGCAGCAACAGCAGTAGATGTAGCAGCAGCAGAAGTAACAACAGCAGAGTAGTAACAACAGCAGCATCAGTAGTAGTAACAACAGCAACAACAGCAGTAGATGTAGCAGCAGCAGTAGTAACAATAGCAGCAACAGCAGT
>WNWK01003493.1:0-40000 GCA_009830355.1 Cherax destructor | reverse complement strand
GTAGGATGGTAAGTATTGTAGGATGGTAAGTATTGTAGGATGGAAGTATTGTAGAGGAGATTGGATAAGTATTGTAGAAGTAAGTATTGTAGGAGGTAAAGATTGTAGGATGGTAAGTATTGTAGGATGAAGATTGAGGATGTACAGTATTGTAGGATGGAAGTATTGTAGGATGGAAGTGGGTGTAAGTTGTAGGATGCAGGATTGTAGGATGTAAGTATTGTAGGATGGTAAGATTGTAGGATGGCAAGTATTGTAGGATCGGTATTTGTAGGATGAAGGTATTGTAGGATGAAGTATTGTAGGATGGAAGTATTGTAGGATAGGAAGTATTGTAGGATGGAAGTATTGTAGGATGGTAAGTATTGTAGGATGTAAGATTGTAGGATGGTAAGTATTGTAGGATGGTAAGTATTGTAGGATGTAAGTATTGTAGGATGTAAGTATTGTAGGATGGTAAGTATTGTAGGATGGTAAGATTGTAGGATGGAAGTATTGTAGGATGGTAAGTATTGTAGGATGGTAAGTATTGTAGGATGGTAAGTATTGTAGGATGGTAAGTATTGTAGGATGGTAAGTATTGTAGGATGGTAAGTATTGTAGGATGGTAAGTATTGTAGGATGGTAAGTATTGTAGGATGGAAGAGAGGATGGAAGTATTGTAGGATGGTAAGTATTGTAGGATGGTAAGTATTGTAGGATGGTAAGTATGGTAGGATGGTAAGTATTGTAGGATGGTAAGTATTGTAGGATGGTAAGTATTGTAGGATGGTAAGTATTGTAGGATGGTAAGTATTGTAGGATGGTAAGTATTGTAGGATGGTAAGTATTGTAGGATGGTAAGTATTGTAGGATGGTAAGTATTGTAGGATGGTAAGTATTGTAGGAAGATAAGTATTGTAGGGTGGAAAGCATTTTAGGATGGAAGGTATTGTAGGATGATATTAAAGAATGACAGTTATTGTAGGATGACAGGTATTGTAGGATGACAGGTATTGTAGGATGACAGGTATTGTAGGATGACAGGTATTGTAGGATGACAGGTATTGTAGGATGACAGGTATTGTAGGATATGAAGTGTAGGATGGCAGGTATAGTAGGATATGAAGTGTAGGATGGCAGGTATAGTAGGATGACCGACATCGTAGGATGGAAGATACGTTAATGTGGAGAGCTTGACTAAGCTCTCCACATTAACATAGACCACAATGTTCGGTCTACAAGCGACCTTCTTCCACAACATCACAACATTATTCTTAACTAAGTCTGCCTCACAACTGCATATTCCTTGTTAATATTCCTTCCCCCCTAATTCAGATTTAACTCTCTCTCCTCCGTATAAATATTTGTTATTACAAGAGTAAGGACACAAGCTGTGATCAAAGGACCCATAGAGAGTTGGGGTGTGGTAATTACACAAACCCTGCAAGTAATTCAATTTAAGGGTTGTGTAATGAAATCTGAAGCTTAACATGGGACTATGGCATCAATGGTTTACATTGGATGCAGGAGAGCAATGTATGCGAGTCCATTATAACAATGACGATATAAAGCTTTATTTGAAGTGAATACAATGCACTCTGTTTTCAATTAAAAAAAAAAAGGTTACAGTAGAATTTAGAATTTAGCTGCAAAGCAACTAGTATATATATTGAATATGAATAGAAGATATATACGAAGTGAAACTGATGGACCGTATTCGTTCACCATTTTACTATTTCGTATGTAAATGTGTAGTAATTGTTTTAAATATATTGATTATTCATCTCTTGTAATATGAAAAGGTTTAGTATGTGAGTCTTCCGTAAGTCGTGTTAATTCTACCAGGTGTTTGTTAATTCTTAAACTATGTAACACATAGCTCAACGGTCACCGAGGGAATTAGTTACCGCGGAGATCTACGATACCTAGAAACGTACAAAAATGCATTACTAAAAGTTGACACCATAATGGATGGCAACGTTTCTACAAGCTTAAGTTTAAATGTTTTGTTTAGAAAGTGATTTATGTTATTATTATTATTACAATTATTATTATTATTATTATTGTTATTATTATTATTATTATTATTATTAGTAGTAGTAGTAGTAGTAGTAGTAGTAGTAGTAGTAGTAGTAGTAGTAGTAGTAGTAGTAGCAGTAGTAGTAGCAGTAGTAGTAGTATTTTTATTGTTATTATTACGTATTATTATTATTATTATTATTATTATTATTATTATTATTATTATAATCATTATCATTATCTTTTTTATTATGATAATAATAATTATTAGTAGTAGTAGTAGTAGTAGTAATAGTAGTAGTACTACTACTAGTAGTAGTAGTTGTAGTAAATAAAAAATAAACTGTAAACCCATGTTTTGAGGGTACTTAAAGTGTTGAAGTCGTCCCCCGTAAATCCAAAGTCTCAATATGTTCTAGCATATCTTACGGTTTACAGTACCATTCTAATACGTCTTTTTTTCCTTAAACTTCCAAAACTCACAGACAAGAGTGTCAAGATTCAACTCATCCCATGACACAGTTTTTTTTTTTTTTTTTTAATATGATTGTCGCAACAGTGACAATTTTTTTGTTAATTTTCGGCAGAAATTAATTAACATTTAACCTTTAAGTGTACAACCAGATCAGATTAACCTAATGACTGAAAAAAAATAAGGGAAAATAATATAGTTACCTTTAATTATGTTGGAATCTTTGAGAGTTATTAATGGAGTTATTTGGAGTTGTTATTATACTTACTGAGAGTTATTATTAGAGTTATTACTGAAGTTACTGAGAGTTATTATTGAAGTTATTGAGAGTTATTAAGGTGTTTGTGTCTAGCTAGCTGCTTTACATCCAAGCCTCGCCACACTATAACTTAAAACCTCTTCATTATACTAACAGAATTTAGCTGTAGTCCTCTCATATACATGAAGCATAATACAAGCTATTATATTCGCTAGGTAATAGCGTATACGCTTATTGAAACTGCATTATTACTCATATCTTCATAACAGCTGGGACTCCCACTCTCCATTAAATGTTCATTTTGTAAGAGGAATTGAGGTACTGTACTGTCTTTATTAATTATCATATGTTTTGTATTGCCCCATAATGCACTTACGACAATGACGATGACAGTAAGTGGACAGTAAGTGGATATTAGCGTTAATAATATAAGAATCCACAATTTTTTAAAACTGCTTTACCTTGATCAGAACATCTGCAATTCCTCTAGATACAAGCGTGAAGGACCGTATGTTTGTTATTTGCCTCCTAAATCTAGCCCTTTGAAATGAATTTTATCAAACTAAATATAAACTTCACTACGTTTGTGAGCTCATCAATTAAATCCTGACTAGCCAGGCTGCTAGGTCAATGTGGAGGTTTATATTTGCATACTTGGCTATGTTTGTCACTGCATGAATATGACTTGGAGATTGACCCGTATGCATCCAGTCACTGGCCTTGGCATTTGCAGAGGAATTACTGGCAGCAGAGAAAAGAGTTGGCAGTCACAGTAGCACACTTGGCCAGACAATGTTGAGTCACCACTTAAAAAATCTTTTAAGTATTGGTCAATTTATAAATAAACATGTTATTGTGTAGTTGCCGCAGTTTCGTTTCTTGGCTCATAAATCCCACTTTTTCACAATAGGCAAGTTGAGCCACATGTAAATCGATATCCGTCATGTAACCTAGATAATCCATGTCCTTGTTCACTAAATCTCCATTTGGTAAACCTTGCATTAAAACGATTTAAGACGAGGCCCATCAATAGCTTCATTATGCTGAACAATACTTGTAGGTAAAGGCCCACTAGCAAATTAAGCGACATCACATTGTGATGCGCGTATATACGCTACGCACCTTATTCCTTCAACGTCCTTAACGAATCCTTAAGTAAATGTGGACTCTTCTACTTAATAACAATAGATACCGTAATCGTAACAATTCACTCTGGGAGAATAATTATAACAGTCAGCAGGAAGTTGCAGCCAAAACCCCATTACCAGCTGCTCATTTATTACCATGCAAAATTTAAAATGGGTTTCTGATTAAATAAATAATTAATTTGTTAATGCACCTTGTTCATTTGGTAATGTAGCAGAAGGAATATTTTTAACGGAACTGATATTATCGTCAGTAGCATGAGTGAACAATTACGTACCTCAGATCTTTGTGTCTTAGCCACATATTCTTAGTTTGTGATATATTGCTGTGTCTTCATTTACTTTCTCGGATTGAAAAGCGGATAATTATATATATATATATATATATATATATATATATATATATATATATATATATATATATATATATATATATATATATATAAAGATGACATATACAGTACACGAGGTGTGAGAGATACATGTCTAGTACATATTGTTACATATTTGTCACTGATTATAATGCGTAAATCTCATCCAGCTCTTCCGAGCTGGGGCGCGTGCCCAGAATACAGCATGCATTACCCTCTGAACAGCACCGCTGAGTCGCTGGAACAGAAAACTAGCTGCCCTGGGATCCCTAGTTACCCTGTTGAGTCTTTTGCCCAGCTCCTTGAGGAACTTAGATGCACTCTTTCCCCATGAGCCAAGGGTCTCTGAGCCTATGGGAACAAACATATAATGATGGGCAAGTTCTCCATATTTTCTCGATTTCTGGGACTCCTTGAAGGTGGCAGCTGCCCCTCTTTCCTCCCTGGTGTATTGGAGATAGGTATCAGCCAAGGTAGATGCACATGTGTAGTCCCACACCACCTGTTTGCCGTCTGTCCAGGCTTGAAGGGTGATACCATCTGGACGCTTTTGGCTGCCATCAGATCTGCATAGTTGGGGTGGTTCCCTTACTGCTGGGCATCCGGCTGTTGTGAGGCTCCTCTTAATAATGTTATTAACCTCTTCATGTCTTGCAATCTTTCCCTCGGATTTACGACACACAAGACCATGGTACCCGAATCGGTCTGCTGCTTCACTGCCACAAATACACCTGTGTTCGGCGAGAATAGGGGCGGCAAGTCGAAGGGCAACACCAATGCGGATGGTCTGTTGGTCGAGGCGTGTGCCAAGGCTGGAGTTGGGAACAGCCAAAAGAAAGTCCCCTGCATGAGGAGCTCTCACTGCAAGGAGGCGGGCTCTATCCTTCCCTGACACACTCTGAAGCATTGCTGAGGCTATATTCTCTACTATTGGGCCATCCCAGTGCGATTGTTTGTAGTTGTTGGGGAGGAGCAGGCCTGGTTTCAGAGCCTGTTAGATTATCCCAGATCCTGGCTCCATCAACGAACTTTTGGTCATGGATTCCAATCGTGTCCCTAAGATGTTCAGGAAGAATTGCTGCTACAAGCCCTCTGGATGCAATGCATGAAGACAGGAAAGCAGGTAGAGCAATCTGAGATGACTTGCGGACACCAATGCCTCCTAGTCTGACTGGGAGTGTAGCTTGGTCCCACTGCCCTATATATATATATATATATATATATATATATATATATATATATATATATATATATATATATATATATATATATATATATATATATATATATATATATAGCAAGACAACCACTATGAAAAATAGAGGAATTCCAAGCGCTTTCGTGACTACTCACATTATCAAGGAACTATAAAAGGAAACATGACAAGAGGACTTATATAAGGGGCAAGACTACACCTCACAGTCACATCACACTAACAAAGACTACACTCACAGTAGCGTAACATCGCACGACTCTGTGAAGAGGAAAAACAAGTCCTCTTGTCATGTTTCCTTTTATAGTTCCTTGATAATGTGAGTAGTCACGAAAGCGCTTGGAATTCCTCTATTTTTCATAGTGGTTGTCTTGCATATTTTGATATCACCTGATTACTGTGATCTTTTTGCATATATATATATATATATATATATATATATATATATATATATATATATATATATATATATATATATATATATATATATATATATATTATATTATATATATTATATATATATATATATATATATATATATATATATATATATATATATATATATATATATATATATACATATACATAAACCACCTCAATTACTGAGAACGTTTGAAGTTCCTAAACCTGTACTCCCTAGAACGCAGGCGGGAGAGATACATTATTATATACACTAGGAAAATCCTAGAGGAATTAGTACCAAACTTGCATACGAAAATCACTCCCTACGAAAGTAAAAGACTCGGCAGACGATGCAACATCCCCCAATGAAAAGCAGGGGTGCCACAAGATCGTTAAGAGACAACACAATAAGTGTCAGGGGCCCAAGACTGTTCAACTGCCTCCCAGCATACATAAGGTGGATTACCAATAGACCCCAGCAGGCACTGAACAGGCACCTAAAGTCGGTACCTGAGCAGCCAGACTGTGGTTCGTACGTTGGACTGTGTGCGGCCAGCAGTAACAGCCTGGTTGATCAGGCTCTGATCTACCATGAGGCCTGGTCATAGACCGGGCCGCGGGGGCGTTGACCCCCGGAACTCTCTCCAGGTATATAATTATTAAAAAAATAATCGTTTACATTTTACATTTAACATAATACCTTTACATTTTAACATAATACCTTTACATTTTAACATAATACCTTTACATTTTAACATAAAACCTTTACATTAAACATAATACCTTTACATTTTAACATAATACGAGTGAAACTGAATTCAATTAATTTTAATAAACAATTTCAAGTGAAATTAATTTATAATACTGACTTCACTTTGAAGGGAACTAAATATAAAAAAAAAAAAATTGTCTATTCCCTTTAATGGATTTTAATTTTAATCTGTTTAATTTTAATATTTATTTAGCATTTCCCCCTCTTTCACAGTCAACCCTCTCACTTACGTTATATCAAATTATATTCTTGATGTTGTCGTGAATATGCTTAATTAAGAGAGTGTTAAATAAATCCTCTGTTAATGCCGTCTCTTTGTATCTTGTATTTGTACCTCATCTCTTTATACCATATATTTTTTTTTATACAGATCAGTTTTACAGGCTGAGCTGCTATCCTGCCTCAGCTCACTTCAAAGCTCAGCTCCATCTACCACCCCCCTCAGGATGCCACTCACAACAGTCAACTAACACCCAGGTACCTACTTCTAGGTGAACAAGAGTAGCAGTTGCAAGGAAACATGCCCAACGTTTCTACCCGGCCGGGAATCGAACCACGGACACTCGGTATGCAAGCTGAGCGCGCTACCAACCTAACCACGGGACTTGTGTATCCATCTCTGTGCACCATCTTTATACTCCGTCTTTGTATCTGATATTTGCACCCTGTCTCTGTACCCTATCTCTGCGTCATATCTTTGTACCCTATCCTTGCACTCTATCTTTAATAAACCCTTCGTCAAGAAACTGAAATAAAATCCAAAAGTCTCTATTCTCATATTTAGAGTTTTCTTTGCTATCAAATATATGCACATTGATACATTTTTCTTTATTCCTTTATTGATTATTCCTTTACAGTCATTCATTACCATATAAATCGAATTAACACACACACATACACACACACACACACACACACACACACACACACACACACACACACACACACACACACACACACACACACACACACACACACACACAAAGGTTTGCAACAAGACTAGTCCCAGAGCTAAGGGGATTGTCCTACGAAGAAAGATTAAGGGAAATCGGCCTGACGACACTAGAGGACAGGAGGGTTAGGGGAGACATGATAACGACATATAAAATACTGCGAGGAATAGATAAGGCGGACAGAGACAAGATGTTCAAGACAGGGGACACAGAAACAAGGGGTCACAATTGGAAGTTGAAGACTCCTATGAGTCAAAGGGATGTTAGGAAGTATTTCTTCAGTCATAGAGTTGTCAGAAAGTGGAATAGCCTAGAAAGCGACAGTGGAGGCAGGAACCATACATAGTTTTAAGACTAGGTTTGATACAGCTCATGGAGCAGGGAGAGAGAGGACCTAGTAGCAATCAGTGAAGAGGCGGGGCCAGGAGCTATGACTCGACCCCTGTAACCACAAATAGGTGAGTACAAATAGGTGAGTACACACACACACACACACTGGAAGCTGAAGACTCAGATGAGTCAAAGGGATGTTAGGAAGCATTTCTTCAGCCACAGAGTAGTCAGGAAGTGGAATAGTCTAGAGAAAGATATAGTGGAGGCAGGAACCATACATAGTTTTAAGACAAGGTATGATAAAGCTCATGGAGCAGGGAGAGCAGAGACCCAGTAGCGGACAGCGAAGAGGCGGGGCCAGGAGCTGAGTCTCGACCCCTGCAACCACAATTAGGTGAGTACAATTAGGTGAATACACACACACACACAAACATATATATATATATATATATATATATATATATATATATATATATATATATATGTAGGTAGTAGGTTGGTAGACAGCAACCACCCAGGGAGGTACTACCATCCTGCCAGGTGACTGTGAAACAGAAACCTGAAACTGTTTTACATGATGGTAGGATTGCTGGTGTCTTTTTTTTATGTCTCATAAACATGCAAGATTTCAGGTACGTCTTGCTACTTCTACTTACACTTAGGTCACGCTACGCAAACATGTACACGTTTATGTATACACACTCATCTGAGTTTTCTTTGATTTTATCTTAATAGTTCTTGTTCTTATTGCTTTTCGATTTCATATCCATGGGGAAGTGGAATAAGAATCTTTCCTCCGTAAGCCATGCGTGTTGTAAAAGTCAACTAAAATGCCGGGAACAATGGGCTAGTAACCCCTTTTCCTGTATAGCTTACTAAAAAGAAGAAGAAGAAAACCGTCAAAGTGGGATGTTTGAATGTGCGTGGATGTTGTGCGAATGATAAGAAAGAGATGATTGTAGATGTTATGAATGAAAAGAAGCTGGATGTCCTGGCTTTAAGTGAGACAAAGCTGAAGGTGGTAGGAGAGTTTCAGTGGGGAGAAATAAATGGGATTAGATCAGGGGTTTCAAATAGAGTTAGAGCTAAAGAAGGAGTGGCAATAATGTTGAATAATCAGTTATGGCAGGTAAAGAAGGAATATAAATGTATAAATTCAAGGATTATGTGGAGTAAAATAAAGGTTGGATGTGAAAAGTGGGTTATAGTAAGTGTTTATGCACCTGGAGAAGAGAGAAGTGTAGAGGAGAGAGAGAGATTTTGGGAAATGTTGAGTGAGTGTGTGGGGAGTTTTGAACCAAGTGAGAGAGTAATTGTGGTTGGGGATCTTAATGCTAAAGTGGGTAAAAATGTTTTGGATGGAGTAGTAGGTAAATTTGGGGTGCCAGGGGTAAATGTAAATGGGGAACCATTAATTGAGCTATGTGTAGAAAGAGGTTTGGTAATAAGTAATACATATTTTATGAAAAAGAGGATAAATAAATATACAAGGTATGATATAGCACGTAAGGAAAGTAGTTTGTTGGATTATGTATTGGTGGATAAAAGGTTGATGAGTAGGCTTCAGGATGTACATGTTTATAGAGGGGCAACGGATATATCAGATCATTATTTGGTTGTAGCTACAGTTAGAGTAAATGGTAGATGGGACAAAAAGAAAATGGAAACAGCAAGTAAGAGAGAGGTAAAAGTGTATAAACTAAGGGAGGAGGAAGTTAGGGTGAGATATAAGCAACTATTGGCAGAAAGGTGGGCTAGTGCGAGTAGGAGTAGTGGGGGGGTTGAAGAGAGTTGGGATAGTTTTAAAAATGAAGTATTAGAATGTGGGGCAGAAGTTTGTGGCTATAGGAGGGTGGGTGCAGGAGGAAAGAGGAGTGAGTGGTGGAATGAAGAAGTAAAGGGTGTGATAAAAGAGAAAAAGGTAGCTTATGAGAGGTTTTTACAAAACAGAAGTGTTAATAGAAGAGCAGAGTATGTGGAGAGTAAAAGAAAGGTGAAGAGAGTGCAAAAGAAGAGCGGATGAAAGAATGGGAGAGGCTCTGTCAAGAAATTTTGCTGAAAACAAGAAAATTTTTTGGAGTGAGATAAACAAGGTAAGAAAGCCTAGGGAACGAATGGATTTGTCAGTTAAAAACAGAGTAGGGGAGTTAGTAGATGGGGAGCTGGAGGTATTGGGTAGATGGCGGGAATATTTTGAGGAACTTTTAAATGTCGATGAAAAAAGGGAGGCGGTAATTTCATGTACTGGCCAGGGAGGTACAACATCGTTTAGGAGTGAAGAAGAGCAGGATGTGAGTGTGGGGGAGGTGCTTGAGGCATTACGTAGAATGAAAGGGGGTAAAGCAGCTGGAATTGACGGAATCATGACAGAAATGTTAAAAGCAGGGGGGGATATAGTGCTGGAGTGGTTGGTATTTTTGTTTAATAAATGTATGAAAGAGGAAGGTACCTAGGATTGGCAGAGAGCATGTATAGTTCCTTTATATAAAGGAAGGGGATAAAGAGAGTGTAAAACTTATAGGGAATAAGTTTACTGAGTATACCAGGTAAAGTGTATGGCAGGGTTATTGAAAGAATTAGAGGTAAGACAGAGAGTAGGATTGCAGATGAGCAAGGAGGCTTTAGAGTGGGTAGGGATGTGTAGATCAAGTGTTTACAGTGAAGCATATATGTGAACAGTATTTAGATAAAGGTAGAGAAGTTTTTTTTGCATTTATGGATTTAGAAAAGGCATATGATAGAGTGGATAGGGGAGCAATGTGGCAAATGTTGCAAGTGTATGGAATAGGAAGTAAGTTACTGAAGGCTGTAAAGAGTTTTTATGAGGATAGTGAGGCTCAGGTTAGGGTGTGTAGGAGAGAGGGAGATTACTTCCCGGTAAAAGTAGGTCTTAGACAGGGATGTGTAATGTCACCATGGTTGTTTAATATATTTATAGATGGGGTTGTAAAAGAAGTAAATGCTAGGGTGTTGGGGAGAGGGTGGGATTAAATTATGGAGAATTAAATGCAAATGGGAGTTGACACAGTTACTTTTTGCTGATGATACTGTGCTTATGGGAGATTCTAAAGAAAAGTTGCAAAGGTTAGTGGACGAGTTTGGGAGAGTGTGTAAAGGTAGAAAGTTAAAAGTGAACATAGATAAGAGTAAGGTGATGAGGGTATCAAACGATTTAAATAAAGAAAAATTGGATATCACATTGGAGAGAGGGATTATGGAAGAAGTAAATGTTTTCAGATATTTGGGAGTTGACGTGTCAGCGGATGGGTTTATGAAGGATGAGGTTAATCATAGAATTGATGAAGACAAAAGGTGAGTGGTGCATTGAGGTATCTGTGGAGACAAAAACGTTATCCATGGAGGCAAAGAAGGGAATGTACGAAAGTATAGTGGTACCAACACTCTTATATGGGTGTGAAGCATGGGTTGCAAATGCTGCAGCGAGGAGGAGGCTGGAGGCAGTGGAGATGTCCTGTCTAAGGGCAATGTGTGGTGTAAATATTATGCAGAAAATTCGAATGTGGAAATTAGGAGAAGGTGTGGAGTTACTAAAAGTATTTGTCAGAGGGCTGAACAGGGGTTGTTGAGGTGGTTTGGTCATTTAGAGAGAATGGATCAAAGTAGAATGACTTGGAGAGCGTATAAATCTGTAGGGAAGGAAGGCGGGTAAGGGTCGTCCTAGAAAAGGTTGGAGGGAAGGGGTAAAGGAGGTTTTGTGGGCGAGGGGCTTGGACTTCCAGCAAGCATGTGTGAGCGTGTTAGATAGGAGTGAACGGAGACGAATGTTTTTTGGGACATGACGATCTGTTGGAGTGTGAGCAGGGTAACATTTTGTGAAGGGATTCAGGGAAACCAGTTAATTGATTTAGTTGGACTTGAGTCCTGGAAATGGGAAGTACAATGCCTGCACTTTAAAGGAGGGGTCTGAGATAGTGACAGCTGGGAGGGACTATTCTTAGCTGTCGTATCTGAGCTCCTCTGCAAAGACAGTGATTATGTATGAGTGTGGTGAAAGTGTTGAATGATGATGAAAGTATTTTCTTTTTGGGGATTTTCTTTCTTTTTGGGTCACCCTGCCTCGGTGGGAGACGGCCGACTTGTTGAAAAAAAAAAAAAAAAAAAAAATAAAATATATATATATATATATATATATATATATATATATATATATATATATATATATATAATATATATATATATATATATATATATATATATATATTATATATATATATATATATATATATATATATTTTATTTTTTTTTTTTTTTTTTCAACAAGTCGGCCGTATATATATATATACACGTATATATATATATGTATGTATAGGGAGGTACCACCTTCCCATATATCATACTAAGTCTAAAAATATACAAAAATATTCTAAATAGGTTAGGATTTAACAAATCTACTCAGTGTAGATGGTAAAGAGTAGGAAAAGCGAGGAATTTGAAATTTTGTTAAAAGAAACAGTACAAAGTAAAAATATTGAAATATAAACCACAAATTTTATTGTTAGAAAGCCAAGACAAATGCTAAAGATCGTAAGAGCAAAACCATAAAACCTGCTGGACAACACTTGGCAAAAAAAAAACTGACAGGATGAAATGGAAGATCCCATAACATGCTAGTAGAAATATTAATTAAAGCTTACATATAGTGTAGTATTTTAACCATGAAGAAACAGGCTGGGCAACCTTTATAAAAGGCAAGAACTATGGACACAAGAAACAGGCTGGGCAACCTTTATAAAAGGCAGGAACTATGGACACAAGAGCGGTTAAATTGTCAAGTTTAGTGACGAATTTTTATTCAATAAATATTAGAGGCCGTCTAGTATGCCCTACAAAAGGGAGGAAACATCTTCGATTTAATGAATTAGACACATGTGCAACACTTGGGTATCTTTATTGTGGAAACGTTTCGCCACACAGTGGCTTCATCAGTCCTACACGAAAAGGAATGGTGAAGATCAGAAGGAGTTTGAGGTAATCAGTCCCTCAATCTTTTCAAGATTGATGGACTGATTACATCGACCCTTTTGGGTACCCTCCACAGGATGGATATGTGGCAAAAATTAAAAAAAAAAAAAATCTAACCTAACTTAACCCATATCATCAGGAGGAACAGAAAAACACAGCTGTAAACTACGACCAGAGGAAGTTCGTGTTGCAACCTCAAGAAATTTGAAACAGTCTCATGACAAAATGAACATTGAAAAGGGAATAACAAATCTTTGCCGTTCCAACTCCACAAAAAGGTAGCCACCGAAAAGGTAGGCACAAATAAAGGTAATTACAAATATGTAATACCAAGTAACCACAAATACCTAACGACAAATAACCACTGTTAACGACAAACAAATAACCACAAACAGATAACCATATACAGTTACCCACAAACACAAACAGATATCCACAAACAACTAACGACAAAGAAATAACCACAAACAGATAACCACAAACAGCTAACCACAAACAGATAACCACAGACAGCTAACTACAAACAGATAACCACAGACAGCTAACCACAAACATACAACCACAGACAGCTAACCAGAAACAGATGACCACAGACAAGGTCCATCACAGCCACTCCGGAGAAGAAAGACCACAAGCTTAGCCTTTGATATTTTATTTACCCGAAATAAGTATTTTCAGTGTACATAGCCAGCCGTTTCCTCAAAGATTTCAGACCAACGCTAACCCACATCCATGTACCCCTTACTTTCAGTGAGTTTCAGGATGACATTTTACATTACTGAAGTCCCTTGTACTTGAAATACCTTTATATGTTTGAGAGTATCGAAGACCAGCATTAAGTTCAAGATTAAATTTGATCTATCAGTTCCCTCATCCTGGGAGAAGATATATTAGGGTATTTAAATCTATTACCAAAGCTTTCCGTTTATAACAGAGAGAAATAGCGAAAATATTGTATACTAATTTTAGTTTTAATTTTAGCATCTATATTCAATATCTGGCTGAGTGGACTAAGAGATAATGTTTGTTATATATATATATATATATATATATATATATAGAGAGAGAGAGAGAGAGAGAGAGAGAGAGAGAGAGAGAGAGAGAGAGAGAGAGAGAGAGAGAGAGAGAGAGAGAGAGAGAGAGAGAGAAAGAGATGTGTATATATGGCTGAATACATGATAAGAATTTGCTCTAATAAATATTATATGGATTAAAATATTCATGACTGGTGTTGGAAAGGTTATATGCAGCCTTAATATTCCTTTCTGTGCTCGACAGGCTTAAAGTCCTATAAACTAACCAATACATCTGGAAAAGTAATTTGGAAAGACAAACTAAATATACCACTTCGGCCTTCATGAGGCTCTCTTCAACTGTTTACCTCAGCTTTCTATTTGTCTCAGCTGACTGTTTATCTCGGACGTTTAACTCAGCTAGTTGTTTGCTTCAACTCTTGTTTACTTCATCTTTCTGATATCATCTGATCTTTATCTAGATTGTTTACAACTTTGTAAACCTTACCGACATAACTGGAGTCAAAGATCTTATTAATATTTGTCTACCATGAAACTAAGTTTCCAGGCCGCTGATCACTGGAAAACTTACCCATGTTACCCGTAAACTTTGCGATCATTTGTTAAAGTCGTTTCAAGACCACTAACAAAGAAGATTATTGAAGCCTGAAACAGTAAAACTGATGAAAAGCGAAACTTAATAATGTTAGAGGATGTCTAAGAATTATTATTTTTTTACAGGACTTATGGGAAGTCTTAATATACACAAAGCCTTGTGGCATGATGCCTACTTTTCAAGATCACTTAGAGGAAATTAATAAGTAAAAGTGATTAAAACTTGTAAGATTGCAATCTCTTGATGTGTTGATTTGCAACAAGAAAAGCCTAGAGCAGTAGAGGAGGTTGATCAGAAGGGAGGGAGGTAGAAATAGAGGTAGGGAGGGAGGTAGGAAATGAGGTAGGGAGGGAAGTAGGAAAGGAGATAGGGAGGGAGGTATGGGATAGTAGTTGATGTGAGGTAAAGGAGCCGAGCACAGAGAAGTGACTGGAAAAGAAATATAGAAGGATGACTGAGAAGAACTTTCTCTGTCAACCGAATCTTCAATCTTGTCTTATGCTGATAAATACTTATAGACGCACAGTTATTATAAATAACCCGTACGCTTCTACCGCCTTTTTGGCTGCTGAATTATGACCTGAAAATTTGGTCTATGAATTATTGTCTTTTATAGACCGATCCCGGAGGTGACGTTTCCAGTGGTGCATAACCATAGTGTGGTCGCTGTGCTCAGTGTGGTTCCCAGCAGACAAACCACCTCCTACCACCACTGCAGCCAGTGGGTCCTGAACACAGTCTCTGACCAGAGCTTGACCATAACTTTTAATCTAGGTCCATGGCCAAGGCCTCTAACCAGGACCTCTGACCAGAACCTCTGACCAGGACCTCTGACCAGAAACTTGACCAGAACCTCTAACCAGGACCTCTGACTAGAACCTCTGACCAGGACCTCTGACCAGAAACTTGACCAGAAACTTGACCAGAACCTCTGACCAGAACCACTAACCAGGACCTCTGACCACAAACTTGACCAGAACCTCTGACCAGGACCTCTCAGCAACCTTGACCAACATAGCATCAAGGTTGCGAGTCGACTGCATCAACAAGTCCAGAAATGGCTGGTAACTATAGGAAATCAATGGAGTGAATATGAGAGAAATACGAAACGGCGCAGCATAATATGAACGACGGTAATGGAAACTCACTCCAGAAACATTTTTCGATTCCGTACGAAAAATTCATAGACGTTCAGATTGGAAATACTCGTATTAAAGAACCAAAATTTTTTAATTATTTTTTTTCCTTCCATTAAATGCAGAGGCAGTCGGCGGGCACAAAAAAAATGGGGAGATATTAAAAAAAAAAATAAAAGGAAAAATAATTAACGTTTTAAGAGTGAATATTTAACACGCATGCGCGGAGAAAGAGACAAATACATACAGACAAACACACACACACACAGAAAAAACAAACACACAACACACTTCTACAACTAAGGTCTTATCTTCCCCGTTATAACACAACTTTTCAGTATTATTAAAGAGAATGTCTACTGACAACTTTATTTCAGAACAATTCAACATACAAAATATGTAGCACAGAATACAAATAATTTTCAAATTTATGTAATCGGAACTTGTCAATGAACACAAATTTGCAGTATATATAAAACAATGCTTCTGTTTCATTAAATTGATTGACGATCAAAGTAAACTCATTTATTTTTAAAGTTGAATTAAGCAACATTATTTTATTATTTGTTGCAAAATATATACTGTAAATGGAGAGAGAGAGAGAGAGAGAGAGAATATCTCTCGATTTACATATGCTGAGAGATATCTCTCTGTTTGTATACTGAGAGAGCTTTGTAGCTTTGAGTATATACACTGAGAGATGTATATCTTCCCCATGAGTTAACTTTATTTCTTATTTTCTGGCTTCATCTATCTTTGATGTTAGTCTCCGGCTGGATTACTGTCTTAAGCCTAACAAACTGCATGCATGATTTTATACGTTCTGTTTGTATATGGATGTATAAGTATATCTTCATATGTATTTTCGCTTATGCTGGCATCTATGTTTATGTGCATGTTTATGTATGTAGTGGGAGTGAAAGTGCTATAAACGAGGTGAGTATGTGGCCAAGGAGGGTTCAAGGAGGAATGTTTAGGCTTTCTCGTTGAGAAATTAAGATGCATGTCTCACCAGGACAAGCCTGCATTAAGGACGTTTTACTGGGGACGAGCTGTATCACTTCAGTGGTAGGAATTTATAAAGACTAGCTTATGCAAAACAACCACAGAAGGGGGGCGAGTTGAATGACAGCTATAGGCTTTTCGTATTGCAATCAACACATCTTCAGGAGCTTGCAATCTTGTGGAAATAAGTAGGAAGTCCTTGTAGATTCATTCAAGAGAACGACTCTAGCTAGAGTCGTTCCCTTGAACGAGTCTACCTGGACTTCCTATTCATTTCTGCAACATTGCAAGCTCCTAAAGATGTAGTGATTTCAATACGAAAAGCATGAAGCTATCACTCACCCGTGGTTGTTTTGTATCCTATGTCGCTTGTTCGCGACTATTACATACTAGCTTATATATCCAATTACATTTGGGGAGAGGGTAGATTAGGAGGCTGATATGGAAGAGTTCAGTCTGATGGTGAGGAAACTTGAGTTAAGGGAAGAATGTATCATTACTGTCTCGTGTTCAGTGATTTGGTTCCACCCAGTAGTAGATTATCATGAAATTGTAAAGATTATAGACGCCCCTCTTGTTTTGTTCTATGGTGTCGTTGGACACAGATACAACTAATGTGACATTTTATTGTGGCAACGTTTGGCTCTTCAGGAGCCGTAACGGCTCCTGAGCGAAACGTTGCCACAATAAAATGTCACATTAGTTGCATCTGTGACCATTTACCTAACATTTTGTCGGAATTTCTACCATTATTAGTGACAGTCGTTAATTCCGCTCCTGAGCAAGTTTTCCCTGCATCTCCTCAAGGGGTGCAGAGAAAGAGTGACACATCCTTACTACGAATCCTTACCACAAGGATAAGGAGCGAGCCTGAGAGACAGACCATCCTTCCGACAGGTAGGACTCGTACTGTCACTGTGACCACCACCACCCGAGCGCTAGGACTCGTACTGTCACTGTGACCACCACCACCCGAGCGCTAGGTTCAGAAGCTTCAGTGTCGCTCACTTGACATCCAAAACAATTAGTGAAGCATTGCCTTCAATACATTTGTTCTTGTATGGTGTTTTTATTACGGTAAAGTGATGGAGTGTTCCACTCGCATTTATAAAAGTGAAAAAAGTGTGTTCCAATTTGCATTAGTGAAGGGATGGATTGTGTTCAAAGGGCCACTCATGGAGAGTAATGAAGAAGTCCCTCCAAAAAGTTTATGGGAATAAAATTAAATGTGTTGCAGGAGAGTAATGGAATGATGGAGTTAAGAATACACACATCTGACCTTAAACTCTGGACGAAAATATGTAATTTTATTGAGATCATAAGTAATATTGTTATCACATTTATTAAAATACTAGTTAAGCCTTAATATTAATGTAGGGGACAATTCAGATATGAATTAGCAAGTTAAATTTTGATAGTATGGAGCACTGAAATAAATGTAAACATCGAACACTGAATATATTTCTAAATACTCGTGAAATGTCACACACATGTAAGTCAATAAAAAACTAAATGAGTACGAGAATAATCTCTAGGCCTAGGACAAAATATTTCTGTGAACCCTATAATGTGATTACTTACATTGCTGGTTTTGGTAAATTCATGTTTACGTGTATTTAAAATCAGGAATGATATTTCTTGAAAAAAGTCTGCTGCTAGAAGGCATCACTAAATGCTCGCATGAATGCATGCAAACTGGCCTTTACAGTGGTGTGAATGCATGGGAATTTTAAGAGAAGCATAGGAGAAGAAATCTGGGTTTTATGGAGAGGTGAAAGTTTGTTTTCCAGGAGAACTTATGAAGGGATGAAAGACGATTCTCAAGAGTATTATTGTAGCACTTCTGAAGTGTTTCCAGAGTAGTTATTGAGCAACGAAGGACTTGAATGGTCGAGGTTACTGGTAGCAAAGTATAGGTTCCAGAGAATTTATAAATATGTGAGAAGTAGCTTCAAGTGAAGGGATTAACTCAAAAATTAACATTTTCAGAGGGGATTAAGGAACATTATCAGAAAATGTCAAGAGAATTCATGGGAAGAGACGATGAGCTGTTTCATGCACGGAATTTTTTAAGTGTGAAGGATAGTTTTTTTTATGGATGATTGAATGGGAGCGTAGGAGATAAGGATTTATAGAACAATTAATGAGAGGAATTCATTAAAAGGCGAGAGAGAGAGAGAGAGAGAGAGAGAAACAGAGAGAGATGGCTCCTGGGGAATTTATGTTGGGTGTCTGAGTTTCATATTACAACATTAAGAGAAGTAATTGGAAGCGCCCGGGCGAAGATGAAAACTCTTGTGAAATATATATGTAGTGCTTTTAGGGGGCAATTCTATTATTAAGCTTTCAGACGCACACGCGCGTCTGCACGACACACACACACACACACACACACACACACACACACACACACACACTCACTCACGCGCTCTATGTAAGGACAGACTGAAGGTGCAAAACTTGATGACAGGAAACGGAAGTGTCTAAGGAGTGACATGACAAGGATGTACAAAATACCGAGAGGAACTGATAGGGAGAACAGGGGACAGATTACTCTAGAGGCGGAAACCAGGAGCAGTAGAGCACAGCTGGATGCTGTGTAAGTAGTCACGGGGGAGATGCTGAGAAGTGGATCAACCTGGACAGTACAGTGGGAGAGGCAGGATCCATACATAGCTTTAAGAATAAGTATGATAAGGCTCTCGAAGTTAGAGGTGAAGGAGAAACCCAGTAGCGGCCGGAGGAAAGGAGGGGCCAGGAGCTGAGACTCGTCTCCAAGCAACCACATGTTGGTGAGTACATATATGTGAGTACGCACACGCGCGCTCACGCGCATGTGGTTATTTACGGTTTCTCTTGATAATGATCCTCAATTTCCACAGTGAGTATATTGATTGCAATAATGTGGCCTCCTAGGTGACCGCCTAGGTTACCTCCTAGGTGATCTCCTAGGCTGTCTATTAGGTGACCGCCTAGGTTACCTCCTAGGTGATCTCCTAGGTTGCCTCCTAGGTGATCTCCTAGGTTGCCTCCTAGGTGATCTCCTAGGTTACCTCCCAGGTCATCACCTAGGCTGCCTCCCAGGTCATCACCTAGGCTGCCTCCCAGGTCATCACCTAGGCTGCCTCCTAGATCATCACCTAGGCTGCCTCCTAGGTTGTCTCTTAGATATAAGAAGAACCAGTCACAAACAATTGAAAACCCTTAAACTTGAGGAGTAACAATCACCACTTATCTTGGCACACCAATATCCGGCCCATTATTTTCACATATTTTACCCACTAAATTTGAACACTGTTATTTAAAGGACTGTTTCAGCCAGATGGCTGGATTGTTCTATTTTTTAAATAGCTCTTGTAATATTACTATAGACTTTCGTATTAACATGGCTATGGATTTCACAATGCGTTAATAGGGTACAGTGAAGGTTTATGCTTATGGGAAGGTAGATGTAGAGGGTTAGAGAATGACTAGTGGAACTGTAGGGTGAAAACAATGTACGTACAGGAGGAAAAAAGTTTGTACAGTAAATATTTTTTTGGTCCTTCATAATTTGGAGATGGTAAACAACTTCGACTCTTCAGGTATGGAGGCGAAAGCTCTGACAACCCTCCAGTGTCATCTAGGACTGTGTTTGGATTGTTATCCCTGAGGGTAAATCACCCAGGATAACCCAGTAGAGCGATGTCAACAGACTGCGCCCAACACCAGTCGCTAGCACCGAGGTGAATAGGGTTAGCAATTGTAAAGAAAAATGCTTAAAGTTTCCACTCGTCCGGGCATTGAACCCCGGTTCCTCCGTGTGTGAGCTGAAGCCGCTGCCAATTCAGCCACCGCTGATCACAAAAAACATAAAAGGAGCTTATTCCTCACAAAGCCTATTCATTACACGAGGGTCATTAAAGCAGCATATTACTGTATACCACCAATCAAGGACACTGTAATCAGTAAGAAAAAGATTAAAGTAAATTCAGCGAATATTCTCTGAGAGATTATTATTATATATATATGCTAGGAATTCGCAAGAGCAGGCGAAATATTCACAAACACTGATCTCTGGCCGACGGAGACTCGAACCTACGAACCTTGTGACAAGGAACGCAGTGCTTTGCCGACCGTACCAAACTGGACCAATACCTTGGCATCCAGTTTTCGCTAGACGTTATTCCAAGGCAGCCAGCTTTCAGGCAGGAGGCTTACAGCTTTTCATCTCATCCCCTGCATGCATCCCCTGCGTACCTTGTCATGAGGTTCGTGGGTTCGAGTCTCCGTCGGCCAGAGATCAGTGTTTGTTATATATATATATATATATATATATATATATATATATATATATATATATATATATATATATATATATATATATATATATATATATATATATATAAGGCTGGAGGCAGTTGAGATGTCCTGTCTAAGGGCAATGTGTGGTGTAAATATTATGCAGAAAATTCGGAATGTGGAAATTAGGAGAATTTGTGGAGTTACTAAAAGTATTTGTCAGATGGCTGAAGAGGGGTTGTTGAGGTGGTTTGGTCATTTAGAGAGAATGGATCAAAGTAGAATGACTTGGAGAGCGGTTGGAGGGAGGGGGTAAAGGAGGTTTTGTGGGCGAGGGGCTTGGACTTCCAGCAAGCATGTGTGAGCGTGTTAGATAGGAGTGAATGGAGACGAATGGTTTTTGGGACCTGACGAGCTGTTGGAGTGTGAGCAGGGTAACATTTTGTGAAGGGATTCAGGGAAACCAGTTAATTGATTTAGTTGGACTTGAGTCCTGGAAATGGGAAGTACAATGCCTGCACTTTAAAGGAGGGGTCTGAGATAGTGACAGCTGGGAGGGACTATTCTCAGCTGTAGTATCTGAGCTCCTCTGCAAAGACAGTGATTATGTATGAGTGTGGTGATAGTGTTGAATGATGATGAAAGTATTTTCTTTTTGGGGATTTTCTTTCTTTTTGTGTCACCCTGCCTCGGTGGGAGACGGCCGACTTGTTGAAAAAAAAAAAAAAAAAATATATATATATATACTTTGGACGTATATGCAGTTTATTTGTAAGTTTCTCCTAGTACATTTTAGAGCTCGGGAAATAGAGTACATAGTACAATATGTACTAGAGTACCTACAGAATATACTGCAACACTGAATGAATATTGTGAAGTTCATATATATTCCAGTTTATCAGAGTCGTGTATTTGATCACATAGACTGTTATCATGTATTGTTGGCGCCGTGTCCATCCTATCATTAGGGAAAATCTATAAAACAATAGAGCAGGTGTTTATTAGGTTAGTTATCCCAACCCTCGCTCACTTAGTCGTTCATCCACCATCCCCCTCCGCTATCGATCCCCTACCCAACCACTCCGTAACACCCACCCCACCCATGACCCACAACCCCGACACTGGCACCCTACCTCTCTTCAAACACCCTTAATCTCTCCCTCACTTATAGAATAGAGTAGCAGCACACTTATGATTTATCTCATTTAAAAAAAAAAAAAACATTGTATCCCCGTCATACGTCAGCTGGTGTATCATCACAATATCCTTTCTCTTTCTATGCTGAATAATACACATTGCCATCCCTTGGGTATCTTTTTGCTCAAACGTTCCCGATGCACTACAGACGTCTTAGTGGAACACAGGTAAATGCAACACTATAAGCTCCTCTATCCCAACTCCGCCTCTTTACTGCCCATCTTCTACATGGATCCCCACATCTCTCACACCCATCCTGGCGTCTCGACCTAACTTGAGACTTAAGTTGAGACAAGTTGAGACGCTACTTGCGACTCAAGTTAAGACTTAAGTTCAGATTAAAGTTCAGAATATAGATGAGATTAAAGTTGAGGTTAAATTTCAGACTTAAGATGAAATTAAAGTCGAGACATAAGTAGAGATTTAAGTGAGATTTAAGTTTGGACTTACGTCTCGACTAAAGTCAAGACTTAAGGTGGTACTGAAGTTAAAAGTAAAGTGTATGTCGAAAATGGTATAAAATACAGACAGACTGAGGAGTAAAACACATGTGCAACAGTTTGTTATCTATATTGTTGAAACGTTTCGCCCACGTTGTAGGTTTCTTCAACTTGCATACCCCTGATGACGCTGAAGTGTCTATCGTTCCTTACAAGGAGGCTCGTCCTTTCTGTGGGTACTGAACCGAAGAACAGCAAAAAACCGTTTCCCTTTTTCTCTCTCTAAACAGTAAAGACATTTCCCCTTCATACAAATCCTGCCCATTACAGTATTGCAGCGGCTGAGCCACTACTCGAGGGGCACTGAACTGATATTTGCTCATAGTTCTCCTGTAAGTAGCCCGCTGATCACGAAATATAGATCCAAAAATATGTCTTCTTTCATTTTTAGACAAATGCCGTTTGAAGTGTAGATGCTCGAGGTCTTAATAATGAGGCTGCCTCTGATAATTTTCAGGAATTAATTGTAGTTGCTGGGAACTGTTATAATGTGAAGAATTCGACACATGTTATTGCTGAAATATTTCGCCTTCACAAGAGGCTTCTTCAAGCGCTTAGACGTGAATGAAATACTGGAGGCAGTAGAAGTATCAGTTTTCACTTTATTAGCTCATAAGCCTTGGTAGGTGGTCAGTCTCTTAAGCCTAAAGAATGTGCTTGTGGTCAGACCATGATGGATTGATCAGTTCTACCAAGGCTGATGGACTGATCACGCCAAAACTACTGTTGCCTGTAGTGTTATATTAGCCTGTATTCGAATGAAGAGGCCTGTTGTGCGGGCGAAACGGTTCGGCAATAAAGATACTTAAGTGCTGAAAATGTCTTATTGTTCAACTTATCAGTATTGTATACAATCAATAATATGATACCATAAAAGGCGATGGCTGAGGTGATGAGTGTGATGGCTTTTGAGGCATTTTGAAGAAGGTCTCCACCCCCTTTCTTTCGTCCAGTGGAGGCACCTGCCACATCCCTCGCTGCCTCTGAGACGTGAACCTTCCCCGCTAATATTGACCACTGGACCAAAAAAAAAAAATGGATTTTGGTACTGCCTGGGAGCCGGGCTCTGACAAGCCTGCAGCCGGATGGAGGATTAAGCTGACACTCCTTAGATGGCCGGGGAACTTATCGTCGGTACCTGAGTTCTGCGTATTTCTGTAGCGCCTCGCCAGCGGCAGATGTTTGGTAATATCTTGTTGGGATGTCTGGCGGCGGCCTCCCGCCAGGATTAACCTGCACAGGTTAGGTTTTTCAACTTGAGCAGATGGAGCAGTGATAGGTGGAGTCCCCAGCAGACAAATCCAGTAGTGGAAGTGGTGGTGCCTATACTGGAGCTTCATATCCTCCAGAAGGACGTGACTCTAGTTTAACAAATTACTTTAAGAGAAATGTGATGGGTTTTCTAATCATCAGCAATCCGACCCCCATGGCCCACTCACTCACCCTCTCACTCACGCCTCTCACCCTCTCACTCACCCACCCCCTCACAACTCACTCACCCACCTACCCACTCATCCACTCATCCTCCAGCTCGGCTTTGTCTTGCAGCTCATAATTATATTTCACGTAAAATCATTTTCAGGAAAAAAAAACAGCATAAGTAATTAGCGGGTTTAGTGGGCCTAATTGCTTGGTAACTAGAAGGTGTGGGGGAGGGAAGGGAGGTGAGGGAGGGGGAGGTGAGGGAGATAAAGAAGGGGGAGAGTCACGCATTATGTGATGGTCGCCGCGAAGGTAAGACAGAAGGGAGAGAAGAATGGGAAGAGAGAGAGATTGGGAGAGAATTTTTTCAGAAAACGAGAAGAGAGGGAGAGGAAGAAGAAGGAAGGAGAAGAGGGAGAGAATGGAGTAGAAGAGAAGGGGATGCAAGGAGGAGGAGTATGTAGTTAACTAACCCCTTCTAGATCCCTCACCACCACCACTCCCTCACCACTCCTTCACCACCACTCCCTCACCACCACCACCATCACCAACAGTAATTACCTCACTGCCACTACTAAATAAAACATATTTACATACCTTACTCAAATTAATTAAAGACGAAAAATACCCATCCAAAACATGTTTTTTTTTCATTTTCATTGATTTTCAACAAATGTGTCAGTTAATTTAGTTTAATAGCGGAGAGAAATTGCTTAACTTCTCAAGTATATTTTTTACATTTCGAATTTTTATTACATAAAGTACATTTCACTCATTTTTCAATTTTTTTTAAAGCATTAAATTAGCAGTTTCATGTTTAACGTAACTGGAAATTATTCAGACTTTTTTATATTCGTAATTAATTTCTGATTAAGTTTTCCCCAGCATACTAAATATGGAGATAAATTCAGAAATTTAATGTTTTAATTTTTTTCAGTTTGAAAGCTTCAGGGAAGTGTGTCTGTAATTAGTAATAACATTGGCATCTCAAGAGAAATGAAGTCTTTTAATATATTTGACTTTCCTGTGTTAATATCCAGTGTACAGCAAGCATACCTTTATATATTAAACATGTATGTACGCTCTTGACTGAGTAAGGAGGAGAGATGATCGTGGAAACAAGAAGACAACATAAGTGGTGATCAAGACAACAAGTTCTCGGAGTCAAGGACATTATCATGTGAATGACGTAAGTTCCTGCTGCTGCTGCTGCTGCTGCTGCTGCTGCTGCTGCTGCTGCTGCTGCTGCTAACTCCTTGCTCTCTCTCTCTCTCTACCACTTACTCTTCTTGTTTCCTCTAGCTTCTCTTGCAGTAGCTTCATCACTTACAAGTACTTAATTTCCTAACTCCGTTTCTTGCTATGTTAGTTATTCCAACATAATAATTAGTTACAGCTGATCCTACTTCTGTCTTTCTTTGTCCCTCCGGTAGTGGCTTATGGAAAATAAACTCTGAAACACACACACACACACTCGACCCCTGCAACCACAAATAGGTGAGTACACACACACACACACACACACACACAGGAAATGGAATAGTCTAGCAAGTGATGTAGTTGTAAGGGGTTGGGAGCAGTAGGAGGATTGAATACTGTTTGTTTGGTTCAGTCATTTATAATTGTTTTTGTTATTGTTGCTGTTGTTATGGAGCAGCCCTGGAGAGTACATTGTTATGGTTACTCTGGGTATTATTAACCTACAACCACTACAGTGGCGACGAGGATGGGATCATCAGAGCCAAGGATAGTGGGCCACTGTGGCCTGAAGTAGTGGGGATAGTGCCAGCCGAGGACATTGCAGAAGAACGGTGATACAGCATCACAAGGAAGCTTGGAACCTTTCGACCCACGTAAGATTTCTTTGGAGCTCTGGCTAAGCTTGTTGGAAGCCAATTTCGCTCACTTAGGAATTAAAGAGTAAGATAACAAGAGGAATTTCTTGCTAGTGTCCCTGGGATCAGAAACTTACAGTGTTTTAGGTAATGTGTGTGCACCAGATTTACCACACACGAAGCGTTACGACGACTTGGTCGCGGCACTGAAAAGTTATTATGCAGTGAAACCAGCCTACCACCGCAGTTTGTTGGCTTTTCAGCAGAGGAAGAAACGACAGGGTGAGTCCTTGCATGAATTATATACAGATTTAAAAGCGTTGGCTGTGAACTGTACCTTTGGGGGACAATTTGACCCCAGAGTGAGGGACCAGTTGTTTATGGCGGTGGTGGATGAAGTGTATTTTCCTCACCTAGTTGCAGAAAATTTGGATTTGCAAAGTGTGCAGTCTGCAAAACTATTTGACAAACTTTTGAACTTGGAACAGGCATTTGTTACAGATCAGAACTCTGCTCCTGCGGTACAAGTGATTAATGCTGTGAAATGTAAACATTGTGGGTTCCAGCACAGTAGTAGTACTTGTAGGTTTAAAGATTTTTTCTGTAATAAGTGTCATAAGAAAGGCCACTTGAGAAGAGTATGTAGTGAGAAATTTTCAAAAGTGTCTCCTAAGGCTGTATCAAAATCGAGTATTGAAAAAAACAGGACAGCAAGGACACAGCAGTCACCGAGATATCCTAGAACAAAGTCAATTAAGGTGCTGGATGGCGGTGATAGTTCGGCAGATGAGGAAGTGATGAGCTTATATGCCTTAGAGGATAGTGTGTTTTCCATGAAGGCAGAGAAATATGGGTTTATCATTAACAATAAACAGGTACCCTTTGAGATTGACAGTGGGGCGTCCATCTCGACTTTATCCAAAGACTGGGTAGAGGCAGTAAAGGGGCTCATTGAGCCATGTTCTAGGAGGGTAACTGCATATGATAATGGGAAAATAAACCTTATGGGACAGGTGGTTTTGCCGGTAAGATATAATAAATTAGAGGTGTCACAAGTGTTTTATGTAGTGAAATCCAATAATAGTAACTTGTGTGGGAAAGACCTCATGAAAAAGGTAAGGATTTACCTTGCTGGATTGGATGAATCTACCAAAATTAACAAACTAGACAGTGCTGAAGAAATGTTAGATAATTTTAGGGTAGATTCTAGTAAACCTATCTCCAGCATCGTGGCACAAATTCATGTGAAAAGTGATGCTGTCCCTAAGTTTGTGAAAGCAAGGCCAATACCATTTTTTCACAAAGAGATGATTGAGGAAGAATTAGAAAAACTAGTGCAGAAAGGCATTATTGAGCCTATATCGCATAGTGAATGGTCTGTAGCTATTGTGCCAGTACTGAAGGCTGACTGTAAGTCTATGAGAATTTGTGGGGATTTTAAATATGTAAATGAGCAAATTCATTGTGAAAGATATCCTTTACCCAGGATTGAGGAATTATTGTCTGTAGTAGGTAAAGGTAAAATATTTACAAAATTAGATTTAAAGGATGCTTATTTACAGATACCTGTAGATGAGAGGAGCCAACAACTGTTAGTAATTAATACCCACAGGGGCCGTTTTAAATATAAGAGATTACCCTTTGAAATTTCCTCATCTCCTGGTATTTTCCAGAAATTTATTTCCCAATTGTTTGTTAAACTGGATGGGGTAGCATCCTATTTAGATGATATCATAATATGTGGTGCCACAGAAGCTGAGCATGATGTTAGACTCCGGCAGGTGTTGAGTATTTTACAGAAGCATAATGTAGTACTAAATAAGAATAAGTCAGTGTTGAAAACCAGATCTATTGAATATCTGGGGTATGAAATTTCAGGGGAAGGTATTAAACCTTCTTCTCGGAAGGTGGAGGCTCTTGTGAATTTACCTTCACCTACGTCTGTAGGGAAAGTTCAGTCTTTTGTGGGGAGGGTGACATATTATTGTAAGTTTATTAAGAACTTTTCTTTAATTTTGGCACCACTGTATGATTTGTTAAAAAAGGGGGCTACATTTGAGTGGTCTACAGTGGAAGAGGAAGCTGTTCAAAGGATTAAAAACAATTAGTGTGTTCAGCTTTGTTGACTAATTTTACGGAGAACATCCATTAATAATTGAGGTTGATGCTTCTTCTGTGGGTGTTGGATGTGTGTTAATCCAGGTAGTAAATGGCCAGGAAAAACCTGTGTATTTTGCTAGTAAGAAACTTTCTCCAGCAGAACAGAATTATTCTCAACTTGATAAAGAAGGTCTAGCTTTGGTGTATGCTGTTAAGAAATTCAGATATTTTTTGCTAGGGAGAAAGTTTGTTGCTCGCACAGATCATAAACCATTGCTAGGGTTGTTTGGAAAAGGAAAACATATTCCAGTAAATGCAAATGCCAGAATTCAGCGTTGGGCTCTGTTATTAGCTCAGTATGATTATGAGTTGTCATTCAAGGCTGGCAAGGAAAATGTTATTGCAGATGCATTTAGTAAATTACCTATTGAAGATCACAGCTTAGAGTCAGGTACACCTTCAGAATATATAAGATTAGTCGAGTCCATCGATTTCCAACATTTATCATTTGACAAAATCAAGGAGGAAACTGGGATAGATGCTGTATTATCCCAAGTAGTAAATTATGTTAAATATGGTTGGGGTAAAAATAATGTATTTTTATCTGACTATAATTCAGTCAAATCAGATCTGACTGTTCATGATGATGTATTATTGTATAGGAACAGAGTGGTAGTGCCAGTAAAGTTGAGATGTAAGGTATTGGAGCATCTGCATATAGGTCATAATGGTATCAATGCTATGAAAGCAGAAGCTAGGCAGTGGGTCTGGTGGCCAAAGATGGACCAAGATATTGCAGAAGTGACAAAGAGTTGTCCCATTTGTTTTCAGAATTTTAAGCCACTTTCATCTCCTGTCCTATCTTGGCCCAGCACTGGGAAACCATGGTCTAGAGTGCATATAGACTATGCAGGTCCAGTTGAGGGCAAATATTTTTTGGTAATTGTGGATTCTTTTTCAAAATTCTTAGATGTGCAAGTCACTAGTTCTATGACATCCACAGTGACTACTGAGTTACTGAGGAAATCCTTTTGTAATTTTGGGTTACCAGACATAGTTGTGTCAGATAATGCTGCTTACTTTGTATCCCAAGAACTGGAAGCTTTTTTAGTAAGACTAGTATTGAACATATTACTCCAGCCCCATACCATCCATCATCAAATGGTCTGGCAGAGAGAGCGGTACGGACATTGAAGGAAGGGTTACACAAGTTTACAAAAGGATCTCTCAATACCAGATTATGTAGGTTCTTATATAACCATAGGAAAACTGTTCATTCCTCCACTAATAAGACACCAGCAGAAATTATGTTTCATAGGACTTTCAAAGTCCCTGTATCGGCTGTCAAATGTCATGTTAAAGAGGACAATTCATTGTCTAACATGCCTGCTGGTGACTTTCAAGGAGTGGTGAAGCATTTTAAGGTTGATGATGCTGTGTATGCAAGGAATTTTGGGAAAGGTGACCCTTGGGTAGAAGGAAAAATTGTGGAGGTATTAGGGGTTAGGAATTACAAAGTGTTAATTAGAGGGTTTGGTAACATGATATGGAAAAGGCATATAGATCAGCTCATGCCAAGGTTTACGAGTGGAGAGCAACCACTGATTTCAACAGTACCAGAAGCAGTAAGGAGTGGTTTAGAGGAACTGGCCACAACAGATAATAATGGTAATAAACTTAAAGAGCAGGTTAGCATACAGGAAGAACCTCCTGGGAAGTTTGCTAAGGGAACCAGCCGGGTGAGAGAAGAGGAGGCACCTCAGGACAGCGCAAACCCTCCAATTCTCCGGCGTTCCAGCAGAGTTGTCAAACCTCCAGATAGGTTGGATTTATAAGTTGGATGATATAATGTAATTTAGGAAAGGAGGAATGTAAGGGGTTAGGAGCAGTAGGAGGATTGAATACTGTTTGTTTGGTTCAGTCATTTATAATTGTTTTTGTTATTGTTGTTGTTGTTGTTATGGAGCGGCCCTGGAGAGTACATTGTTATTGTTACTCTGGGTATTATTAACCTACAACCACTACAGTAGTGGAGGCAGGAACCATACATAGCTTTAAGACGAGGTTTGATAAACCTCATGGAGCAGGGAGAGAAGGGACCTAGTAGCGGTCAGTGAAGAGGCGGGGCCAGGAGCTGAGTCTCGACCCCTGCAACCACAATTAGGTGAGTACACAGGCCAGCGTGGTAAAGTTAAACACGCACTAGCCTGATGCTTTTAGTATTCGCTTCTCATGGGCTTGTACTCCCATCTTTTCTACGAATCGCTTGCTACAGAATTATTACGATTTCTCGAGTAATAATAATAATAATAATAATTAGAAGTATTTAGGTCGTTCAGGATTTACTAGTAGCAGTGAAATCAGATATATTTCAGTCGTTTCGCAATGCGAGAAAGGTATCCGTGCACTACATAACCACGGTCCCGTGTAGGCCAGTGCAGGCCACTGGGAAAGTTAAGAGAACCGTGTAAGTTTCTAATGCTGTTAAATATTACTAAATATTGCCACGGAAGATTTGAAGCGAATCAGAGGAGACATTCACAAATTGTCACAAGACAACTAATATACCAATATCTTCCATTTAAATGGCAAATTAGGACACACACACAGCCCGAAACTAATTCAAACCTTGCACTAAGACACACTAGGTTTGAATTCAGTCTGATCTCAAATCTGTGGCATGCTAAGAATACGTTACATTTCATTCGGCGTATGTCACACACCCATATGGCATGCCCTCCCGACCAGCGAACCAGGTGGTAATGGTATAATGAGCAGGGGCCCCCCTCGTTATGCTAGCACCTTGGTTCAACCAGCCAATGACAAGGAAGCCCGCCAAGGTTGTGAAGCGATGTGGTACACTTGTGAATCAATATTGGCAAAATTATCTCGAAGTCTGGTCGAGGACGGTTCTCACCATGTCTTGCTCGCAATTTGCCTCTCTGTACAAAACCTCTGTAAATATTGTACATATTATTGCTTGCTGTTTGGTGAAAGAAATATATAAGTATTTACTCTCCACTGCTTTTTGCTCGTTCCTCGTTTCTACCATGGTTATCCCGCTACAACCAGGTGTGCAGGCCACTAGTCTACACCTCTCTTCGTAATCAAGGGCAAAGTCTTGATTTACCTCCGAGAGACCAGAATCATAACATAAATCAGCACATTAAATTTGAAGCTGTTCAGAAGTTACATAGTGAAGTCATCAGCGTCGAAGTGTTAAAGCCTATCAGATGAGACACTCAGGAATTATCACATGAAAAACAGAATCTCAGAAAAAATCAATCCAAACTTTTCTGCAAATGCGTAGTAAGTAACCAAGCAGATAAGTAATTGTTATTTAGGCTTTGAGCACATAACATTATTTTTTTTAACAATGTCACGAAGGCACACACATGATCACATAAAAATTATCCTCAGTTGAAGGAAGCTTTATCCTTGGATAACGCAATAATATCAGACACTTTTTTTCTGACCCGAAGAAATATTCTCCGAAACCAGTTTGTTTATTAAAATTGGAACAAAACTAACACAATTGAATCAGGGAGAAGCTTCATTCAAGAAGACCACATGAGCGCAAAAAGTTTGAAGGCTACCAGATGATGCATTCTACAGTTAATGCATGGAAGTCAAAAATAAATTTGCGACCCCAAAGCCTACACTCAAAAAAAATGTTACATCTGTGTCTATAGATCAATTAAAGATTGATGCCGCTCAGAATGGTTTTATTTTAACTAGGAGGGAGAGATAAACCCGTAGGTGGTTCAATAGCGGCTGGGGAATGGGAGGCATCCAGATTCGATCCAGGGAAGGGAAGGACAAGTTATGTTCCGTTGATCAAGAGCCGAACGTCACGGGAAATTTGCAAAATACATCTTGAACCCTGCAAAAAATAAAAATAAAATGGACTGAATGAAGAGTTCGCAGAATCACAGGCAATGCATGGTATCAACACTGGGTATGATATGACACAGGCTGCTGGAAACCAACTCTGTTATATGAACAATGATTAAGATGATGGGTGAAGCGCCGAAACTTGGTGTTCGCTGACACAACTCTGAGCGCACAATACTGGGAACACACACACTCACTTCAGAAGTTACGGAGACTCAGGTGCTTGTTACCATAATGTATCGTTCTTATACCACAATAATACAGTGGTTTCCTTGGCTCTTTCCTCACTGTAGACACCTAGCTCTCGTAAGAAGCCTACTGTTTGGGAATAAAGATACCTAATTGTTGCACATGTGTCTTACTTATTAACTTGTCTTTATTGTATACCATTGTTATATTCACACGTAGCTCTGCTCGCTTAGCTGTGACTGAAGAGGTCGAATATCGTTCCCTTGACAATCACGTATTTATTCCCTTTACACTTTATCATTCAAGTGGGATTCCTCTTACTCGACTTATATAAGTCATCTTTTAGAGACCTACAACAATCTACTTTATTACGTAATTTGCACTAAATTTCTATGTCATTTGTAACATGTTCATATGGTCATTTATTCCGTCTGGCAAAAATACATGGACCCCCGAGTTTCGTAAAAACTTCACTCCTGAAGTCTGCTCAAGTGCCATTACCGAACGAATTTACTCCCTTAAGGAAAAATTTCACGTAGGTTAGTCTATTTCAGACCCCCAAAAATACACTTCCACAAGAACTTACAAAATGATACTTACATAATTGCACGATTTCCGGGGTATTCGTTAACCGAGGGTCCACTGTATATTTTATTTTTAAATTAGAAACAAAACTTTTGCCGGTGCTGATCTTCGTACATTTCCAATAATATTTTTTCCAATTACAACTTTTATTTTTCTTATTATTATTCATTTTTTTTTCTCTCAGATTAGAGAAATCTTTCATCCACTGCAATAGCTCGCCTTCTCTTCCTCCGATATTTTAAGATTCTTATTTTCAGTTTCTAATAGAAGACTTAAATAAAATCCCCTTATAAAATCACAGATATCTGCCAATGCGTAACTTACTGGGATGAGTTTTGTAACTGCGTTTAAGGCGCTTAATATTTTGTTATACAAGATCTTAAATGAGATCGAACTGTTAGATAGTTATCAGGTTTTTGCTCTTTCTGCGTTTGTTACTTATTTTGAGCTTAATGCCTTTTTCAGAAAATTTACCACAATGATTATTTTAGGGACGGGAATTTGGTACGAATAATTGTTTTATGATTATTTTATGTTAACCGGTGAACCTTTGTGGGTTATTTGAGCTCGCGTGGTGGAGGCTCGATCCTCCGTCCAAAGGTTTGATATCATGTAATGCTTTCCGACCTCTTATTTTTAATAATCCTTAGAACGATATATAAGAATTAAGGTGATGTTTGTCACTTTCTGAGTTCATAATTAATGCATCATAAAATGATGTATTAAATAGGTTTCCATAATGAATAACTTAAGACTTAATCATCTTATGTTATACCATTTGGGAAATATTGCGTCTGATAATGTTTTGTTAGTTTGTAAAAAAAAAAAATGTCGATATTGTGGAAGTCTCTAATACATATGTATATTTGGGTTTCGCTAATGAGGCGTCACCAAAACATGTATTGTTGGGGAAACTTTGACTTTCTATACACTAGCATAGAAAAAAAAAAGTTTTTTTTTCTGAAAAGCTTACTTTTCAAATATTAATAACCAACATATTATTTATAACCTCCTGCGCCTTCTATACCGTACGTCTATACCGCATTGCTTGTGTGACAGGGAGACACCTTCAATATAGAGGCGAGGCGCAACAACGCACACAACTACGCTTACATAAACACACACGGACTCTCTCTCTCTTTCTCTCTCTCTCTCTCTCGTAAGCTTGTGGAAATAAATCGAGACTTGTGCCGCATTTAAGCGCACGGAAACTATGTCTCTTTGTTTGGCCCTGTAATGACGAGGCTTTTTTCTCCATTATCCGACTGCAGAGTGTAAAAGCATTTTGTTATCGTGGAAAGGATCTTAATGGAGGAGGAGCAGGAGGAGGAGGAAGAGAAGGAGGAGGAGGAAGAGAAGGAGGAGGAGGAGGTAGCGGGTTATATACTCACTTACATTGTCGATGTATCTCTTGTGTTACCCGGGACTTAGAGAGTAGAGGAGGAACGCAAGGAGAGAGGAGAGAAAAAACGCGAGATAGGAAGTGGAAGAGAAAAAAAGAGGGTGAGGGAGAGAGAGGAGAGGTGAAGGAAGAGGAGATGGTGAGACACACAGCAGCAGAGCGTAGAAATAATGTTAATGAAATATATTTTGTTTACTCCTTACTAAGCCTTGTCGTTATTTATTATGATTATGTTAGTTTACGTTACTTAGGTTTTCAGCTGAGGTTTCAGTAGGTAGGACTGTCACAGGAAGGTTTCAGTAGGAAGGCTTCAGTAAGAATGTGTCAATAGGAAGGCTTCAGTAGGCAGGTATCAGTAGGAAGGTTTCAGTGGGAAGGGTTTCAGCAGGTAGGTTTTAACAAGAATACCTGCAGCAGGTAGGTTTCCATCAGGTACATTTGTAGTAGATTAAGTTTTCAACTAGTATATTATAGTACATAAGTTGGCTTATGGTACCTCAGGAGATGTGATGAGTGTCTTTTTTTCTAATTTGGTTTTGAGAAGGGTTTCTATACCTTATATATATTTTTTGTTGTCTCCTTCCTCCTTCTAAAGTGTATATTAGTGGTTGCCGCTGTTGAATTCTATCAGTCAACTTTCCTTACATCCAAACAACCGTTGCAAGAGAACCTCGTTGGTTGTATTATTTACCCATCGTGACTCTTCGTCTCTCACCATGACTATTGTCTGTCATTTAACAATTCCTTTATCCATCTGAGTAGGTACCATAAATATTAATTCAGCCTCCTTATTTTAATTTGTATGTATATATTTGAAATGATACTGTGTGAGAGGCTTTCTTATAATCAGGACATTAATGGTTTATTTTTTCAAGTAACCATTGCGTTTGATTGTGTTTCATTCAATAACATTTACATTATGTTGTGGTCACTTTTCTATACCATAGTCTTTTGGTGTCGTTTATCTTCTCTCTGGCCAGTTACTAGTACGTTAGTACGTAGTGATACTCGTTCTTATGGGTGTGACGCCCCCCTCACTTCCCTCTCCTCCTGGATGTGTAATTTTAAGAATTTGTGTCCTTGTTGTTGACAGAGTTTATCCTTGCCTCTCCTTTCTATACACAGAAGTATTTTTGTATGTAGTGGAGTTCCTTCAATAGTCTGGAGGCTGTCTTAAGACCCCCCTGAGGTGTCTCTCACGATACATGATGTGATGTATTTGTCTCGGCGGTGTCCTCAAGTTTTCTTACGTAATTGCCAAGATGAGACGCCGTAATTCATCTTGTCTCCGACGTAGTCTCTCACTACTTCAAACTTTTCCTCCGGCCTCCCGCAGCGATTTTTGTCCTCCATCTATTCCAAGACTGTTTTTCTCTCACCCTTTTCTAATCCGACTTGAACTTTTCTAGTTTCTCACCTCGTCCATGCTCTCCCGTACCTTCTCGACCTTTCACACTGTGTCTCCATCCAATTTCTTTCTCCTTTACACTCATTTACATCCTATGTCTTGCCTGTGCCACTCTCTCGTGTCGTTCCACGACGACCCACGAGTAGGTAATGCCTGTCTCACATTCTTCCCGCTAGAAGAGGTTACTGAAACCTTCCCAAATCCTCGCTTCCTCTCCTTACTCCACAATAAGGATTTGCTAGTACTCTATATATCACTTCTCTTCCTTTCTCTCTCTTCCTCCTCCTCTTCCCTTTGGAGGATCAGGACTCACGAACGACAACACTCAAGAGACAAACGTGGATCTGGATTGGTGTCCACATACCCCGATCTTCCTGCTAATGTTTCATATATCTAAGAACAGCTCAAGGGGCGGCTCGTGACGAACCTTTGAGCACCGGATTCCCGGAGGTAAGTAGACCCAGCGGCACCAATGATCCCTTCTGCAGTAAAGAGACCCACCATGTCTGCTTTAAAAATTGGATTTAAAATTACATAGTAACGAGAGGAAGAGGTCTTGAAGACGGTGCCCTGATATTCTAAGGTTGATCATGAAAGCATCGAGGATGATCTATATTATATACTTAACGATTTAACAGGATTTGGGATCAGAGTAACTACTTATATTTTGCAAGTAAGCTGGGACTATCATATTCAATTTATTTAAAAACTTTTCTCTAGCAATATCTTTATTAAGGATCATTTATAATGGAATTAATATACATTTCTTTTGGACTGAATTGTAAATATTGAATTAATCCTGCACCATAAAGTTGATTAATTAGCCAAAAAAAAAGTCTTTTGTGAAGCCAAATATTCTTGGGTTACCGTCCACAAGATGGATATGGGGTGAACCATAAGTCAGCTGCTTTCGCGAAAAAAATCAAATTATAAATCGAATATTAAAGGTGCATATATAATCTTTAATATTTTCTGATAACCTGATCCAAACGTGAGTAATGCTAGAAATGATTAAAAACTGATAAAGTAATGCCCGTCTTTTTGTGTAATAGCTGTCCTCAAAGTTGATCCAAGTGTGGGACCTAGATAACATTTTCTCCTGTGCATCAAAGTTACCGATACCTCTCGGGTGTTGAAGTGTTTGCTAAAATGCCAGAGGTAACCTGACAGGGACGAGGCGGGAGATAAGTCGCTTCGCATGGTCTTCCTTCCCTTGTCTAGGAGGAGTCGGAAATGAGAAGGGAAGCAAGCAATCTAAGAGAGTGGTGCATAATCAAGGTGAGAGTATGTCTAAGCCTCGAACAAGGTTTTTGCAACAATCTCTGACGGACAGATACGAGATGCTCCTTAGAACTCAACGATTCTTGACTGAAGAATTAGACAGAGTGGTGAAAATTTGCTGCCGATCTGATGAGTTATTCTCCAGTTATGGCACTAGGAACCATCCTGGCCGTAAGGTTCATCATCCATCAAAATGGAAGCCGTTCAGAAGAGGGTAACATTAGACGGGAATACAAATTTCACTCCATTTTACACATAAAATGTCCAGATCCTCACCCATACACATCTGAATTTCACTGAACTAGAAGACACCTTTGTGAACGTTGGAAGTAATGCCACTCAGGGTTTGGGAAGTCATCCCAACCACTCAGGATGCTGCCAATGGCTGCAACAACTTCGGTAATAGGGAATATGCCAATTGTTCGTACAATCTGGCAGTAGTTACCATACACAAGCGTTGAAAATGTGAAGACCACCGGATTAAAAAAAAAAGAGAGGAAAAAAAAAATTCTGGCGAACACTCAAAAGATCCCCCTACGGGGATACCTGATTACATTCATGGGGCACTAAACCCGGAGGGACCACACAGCACCTGGGGGAAATAGGAGGCAATCAGGTTCTATCCAAGAATGAGGTGAACTAGATAATTGAAGTTAGCATCCCCTATGTTACTGCTACAATATTCACGAGAAACACTGGATGAGGAGTCCTACAGGTTTGATCCGAGGAGGGGAAGGAATAGCTCCAAAACTCTGGAATCAGAGCCCTTCACCAGTATGAAGGTAACTCCCTTGTCAAGGACTTGGTCGCGGGGGCGTTGACCCCCAGAACACCCTCAAGGTTGGTTCCTTCTCTGCCTCCTCTGAAGGCTATGCTGCCCCTATGTTAAGAATAGAGCCATAAAGCTCTATTCTTAACATAATATAAAGAATAGATTTTGTGAGAGGGGTGTCACTAGGGGGAAAGAGAAGGAGTAGGGACTTAACCCCCCCATGAAGGGCATGAATTTCAGATCAATGAACCAAGTGGCTTCAATGCTCTTAAATAATTGGCAGCATAGAGGACACAAAGATATATCAGGTATGCGACTGTGGCAGGAGGAGAGAAGAGGAGAAAATAGGAGAGGGGAAGAAGAGAGGAGAGGAGAGAGATTACTCCAGAGTGGCCAACAACATGGGCTATGTTACCTCCGTCTGTCACTAGTGAAGCTTTACACGGCCACACAATTACCCAAACCACAGTCGTCGCCTCAAGCAGAGCCATCTGCAGGTGGTGAGGAAGAATGAGAATGTACCTGTCTACAGGTACTGAGGAAGAATGAGAATGTATGTGTCTACAGGTGCTCAGCATGGATGGAACTGTTGCTTGGATACAGTCACAGTCACCTGTGAGGAGGTCCAGGTGTTCTCTGAGAGAAGGATACATATCTATCGCAGTGTCCGGGACGATGGAAAATAATGGTATACAATACCAACACGCTGGAAACAAGACAGTTGCTGTACAGTGCGATTCTGTATTGTGGACGCTTCGCCCATACAGTGGTCTTTATCGAGTCACTAATGTCTCTTTGCCACTCTCATGCATTTTCTCCTCCCTCCCTCCCTGTTCGTCGTCCATCCCTCCCTATTAGCCCTCCATCCCTCCCTGTTAGTCCTCCATCCCTCCCTGTTAGTCCTCCAGGTGACGCGTCCAGTGAAGGCTGTAGGCGGACCAGGAAACACCATTATTGCAATCTCCATCTCTGCCACTCTCTCACCTCCTTCTCTCTCACCTCCACTCCTCTCTCACTTTCAATCTCATATCTTTATCTTACTTCCATTGTTAGCCTTCTCTCCCTCTCTCTCTCTCTCTCTCTCTCTCTCTCTCTCTCTCTCTCTCTCTCTCTCTCTCTCTCTCTCTCTCTCTCTCTCTCTCTCTCTCTCTCTCTCCCCAACTTACATAAATGACTGGAGAGGGTAGAGAGAAGTGCTGCTAAGCTCATTCCATCACCTGAGGAACAAACTATATGAAGAAAAACTCAAAACATTCTGCCTTTTCTCTCAGCAAACAGTGACTACGAGGTATCTACCAAACCTCAAAGATAGTGAGTAGTTTTGATACACTCTAACACGAAGAACCTTTGGAAGTGTAAAAGTGAGATAACTCGAAACAGTGGAATGAAACTTAGAGGCAAGAGATACAAAACGAACGTGTATTTTTTTTTTTTTTTTTCAAAAGGAGTTACAATGGACTGGTACACACTGCCCGCTGATACTGTAAGATTGAAGACAATACAGTCATTTAAGGACCAGCTGGACGGGCACTTTGCAAACATTGAATTTAACTAGACAATACGTAGGTGCACGCTGTAATCAACGGATTGTTGATGAGTGTTTGGCAGGTACACCAGGACGAACAGTTAACAATGAGCCGCCAATGTTAGTAATAAGAGCAGCAGAAGCAGAGGTGGCGATGGTGATTGTGCCAGTCGAAGCAGTGGTGCGCGCTCTACCTCTACTCTGTAATATCCAGAAGAGGAACTGTAGGTAAGTAGAAGTAGATCCACTGGTACACAACACGATGGGTAGTAGTAGAGTACCACTCTCCTGGTGACACTATCCTCACTCTCACCACAACACACTACCACCTCTCCTGGTGACACTATCCTCACTCTCACCACAACACACTACCACCTCTCCTGGTGACACTATTCTCACTCTCACCACAACACACTACCACCTCTCCTGGTGACACTATCCTCACTCTCACCACATCACACTACCACCTCTCCTGGTGACACTATTCTCACTCTCACCACAACACACTACCACCTCTCCTGGTGACACTATCCTCACTCTCACCCCAACACACTACCACCTCTCCTGGTGACACTATTCTTACTCTCACCACAACACACTACCACCTCTCCTGGTGACACTATCCTCACTCTCACTCCACCACACTACCACCTCTCCTGGTGACACTATCCTCACTCTCACCACAACACACTACCACCTCTCCTGGTGACACTATTCTCACTCTCACCACAACACACTACCACCTCTCCTGGTGACACTATTCTCACTCTCACCACAACACACTACCACCTCTCCTGGTGACACTATTCTCACTCTCACCACAACAGACTACCACCTCTCCTGGTGTCACTATCCTCACTCTCACCACATCACACTACCACCTCTCCTGGTGACACTATTCTCACTCTCACCACAACAGACTACCACCTCTCCTG